>JAPYZI010001736.1:0-69109 GCA_030523105.1 Ophioninae sp. A BG-2022a
ATATTTTCGGATTTATACTCAAATCGGAGGTGAAATTGTTTTTATTTTTCATATATTTTGTTTATTATCTAGTTTGTTTATAAAAAAAATTGTAATGGAAAATGTAGAAGGGAATTTTGTGTCTTTTACATCTGGCTATGTATTTTTTTATTTTTCAAATATTTCGTTTCTTATCTAGTTTATTTATAAAAAACTATAATGAAGAATGTGGAAGGGTATTTTGTGTCTTTTACATCTGGTGTGTCCTCTCGGCATTTCAGCAAGTAGAAACCTGTAGATTTGAACACCTTCAGGTATGTCTAAATACATACCTGAAGGACCCTTCCCGGGGACAGCTACATAGACATATATATATATATATTGCTCAACTCAGGGGTTTTCCAATATACGTTACAATATATAAGCATATACATATAAATTCGAAAATATCGATCATAAAGTAAAAATAGTGCGAGAACCAGATGTAAAAGACACAAAATACCCTTCCACATTCTCCATTACAATTTGGTATAAAACAACTAGATAATAAACGAGATATTTGAAAAATAAAAAAATACATAACCAGATGTAACAGACACAAAATTCCCTTCTACATTTTCCATTACAATTTTTTTTTAGAAACAAACTAGATAATAAAGAAAATATATGAAAAATGAAAACAATTTCACCTCTGATTTGAGTATAAATCCGAAAATATTGATCGTGGAGTAAAGTGCGAGAACCAAACTTGAAGGAAATAAAATTCCATCGATTGCGATTTTTTTAAATAAACTTGATAGTATAACTCTGCAACTATTGGTCCCCTATAAAAATGATAAGGACCAATCTTGTGGGAAATTAAATTTCCAACAACTTTGTATACTACCATTTTTGCTCTAAAGTTGGAAATTAACGAGTTATTTCAGAAAAATCGAAAAACTAAACTTTAAATCAAGATGGCGGCGATTGCACAATCAGGATTGTCCCGAAAATCGAAATGTAGACTCGCAACCACCCTCTCTGACGTTTAAAAGAAAAAATTGCTTCCAGGAATTTTTTCTATTCCAGGCTGTTTTTTTATCTATCTCGACTGGACTATTACGCGCGATCTGGCTGCAATGGCGAACAGCTGTCAGAATGCGGTGTCGGGGAAGGGGCGGAACGAGACACCTATCTCTCTCTTACCTCTTTCGGAGCGAAAACACGCTTAAGCTAACAGCCTTGGATCGAAACCAACGTGCTTGATTTTTTTTTTTCGAGAAATTAATTTGTTTGGGTTGCTTAAAATGTAAAGGTGTAACGTAAAGTTTATGAATACATTTATTAAAAAAAATAATAATAAATTTCGCTAGTACAACTATCTAACTTTTAGCGCAACAAGAAATATCCTCTTATGTATTCAAACTTTTGAGTTTATATATATATGTGTGTGTGTGTTTCTTATCTAAAAATATATATCAGAAAACGATGAGAATAATTGTTTTATGATCGAGGATGATCAAGAATTAAATAATGAAGCATTTAAAAAAGAAGAAAAGCAAATTCTGGGAACTTGAACCCTCGCCCTCTATAGTTCTGCCCGTTGACGCTGCTCTTATAGCTATATGAGCTACATTAAAATAATAACATACAACTATATAGACCATGTGAATGGACTTCTATTTAACGCTTACTATTTAAGAATATTTTCAATTAATGGATATTTTTTTAACACACAGCACTATATAATTTTGCAAAAAAATATTGGCTGCGAAATATAATTCAAACCGTTCGCACTTGCAGTTATCGTAGATTATTGGTTTCTCCTGCAATAACCAACATTTGTAGAATTAATAATTATTCACCTAAATATTTTAGATTCAATAATACGATAAAAGAATTTGGGCATAATATTATTTTTTAGCATCTTCAAGCGATTCTGACATTTTTATCCAAGAATTCACCGTACATCATACAATGTTTCATGATTTCGTGCGGTAGTGGAACAAAGAGAGAGCGACAGCGAAATGAAAAGGTGCAAGAGAGACCGAGCGTGTCTCCAGCGAGAACGATCGCACGTGTTCCCAGCGTATAATACCTATAAGCGGAAGCAAGACAGAACCATGTCCCCAACGCATATAGGGGAAGTCTACAAGAGGAAGCGAGAGCGACAATAAAATCTGCCACCAACGCCGCTGATCGTGAACTACCCTTGGGGACATATCCCCAAGAAAATTGGCACATAAAATCCTTAAGAGCTGCCTTATATACGTCTGAATTCGTTGGTAATAGTGATGAAATATGCTAAGTACGCAAACACAAATCAAACAAAAAACATTTCTATTAATCAATTAATAACAAAAATTAAGATGTGAAATCCGGAAAGGTTCCAGTTGCCAAAAAATGTTGCGTAAAAAGTATGAACGTTACGTATGAATAATCGAATTCGTAGTAAGGAATACGATTTCTTTTATTTTGTTTTTGGGATGAGGATAATCGGATTGGATGGTGGTGAATGTCAAAAATTCTGTACGACATTGTAGTACAGTATGAGTATATTATGTACAAAAAAATGCATTGTACAATACAAATATAATTTTTTTCATTCGTTTAGCCTTTTGCATTGAACGAAACTTCGATTACCTTTGATAGCAAATTCATTAGAATATTAATTAATGGTTTTATTTCGTCGCGCATACTGGAGGTATATTGACTATTTTCAACTTAACTTCAAAAACGAACTTTATACAGAATTTTGGGACCTTAACAAATATACGTGTGTGTGCGTGTGTAGGAGGACAAATCTTTGTTTAAATAACGCGTCCTAACAACTATTACCATCGGGTATACAAAATGACTTTGCATAAAAAATACTTTCCTCATTGTACATTATTTCCATACAGTAGCGAAATAATTCGTTCGCAATTATTCGTACCACTCTCAGTGTATAGTTATATACGCTTTTCATTCAATATATTACAGCTTTTTACATTTAAAATCATAATTTCACTCGACGTTACTTCTTCCATTAAATTAAGTATCGTTTTTGTTTTCTCATATAAAAATATTCATATTTTTACGGCAGCATAAATAGTTGAGTATTTATTGTATGTGTCCTTTTCTATTTCTCGTCCTTCTCTTTTTTTCTTTACAAGTCACCAAGTGTTAAAACATTGTACAAAGTTGCTCGCTTTTAAATACTTGTAATACGAAACGAAGGGGATGAAGGAAGGATAGGAGTTAATACAACAGAAAATAAATAATAAATAAAGATGAGATTTATCGAACAATATGCCAAATCGCTCATTATTCCGTGGCTTAAAAATAAATAATGGAGCTCATGCTTCGTATAGTCCAGTCGATAATAATAACTGAAATCATTTGTTCTCGAATAAATTCTCCGCAAGCCGCGAAATATATAATATTTCATAGATTAATGCGATTCGACCGGTCACGTTAAATTTTGACGAAGCAAATGATCAAACGCAGTGAATGATACTTGACGATAAATCGTTCAATGGAAAACACGTGTGAAGCGAGATGCCCGTTTCGCCGTGTATTTGAAGAAACAAAAATAAAATAAAATAAAAATAAATGTCATGAATTATTCGATAGGCTTACATGACTAAACGAACCACATTATGGGCTTCTCAACGTTTACAAAGCCGATACTGCACTTGGTAACGAATTGAACTAGTTTTGCAACCTCTCCGCGTTTAAAATCATAATAATGTTACTATGTACAAATTTGTGTGTAGCGTTTCCGTTCTCTTTCTTCTCCCGAGGCTTCTAGGGACAATCGCAGATTGTTCGCTAATAAAGAGAAGAAAGCGAAGAGAACGTATAATTTTCGTGTTGTCTTCGTCTCGTTCCTTCGTCACTGGATTTAATGGATATGCAATGCGTGACGATCCGTTAATCCGCATGGATCCTCACCACAATTATTGCGTAAGTACTTTGATTGTAGGATTTATTTATAGATTTTTTTCTCTATCGTTTGCCAATAAACGAAAGTAAAAAAGATTTAAAGTATAAAAATACGAATTAAATAACTCGCGTCGAAAGACCGCGTCAAATCGCGAGCGATCGAAACGATTTTTGGATAAAACGAATTTACGAAATAGAGCAAGGCTTTTTCCGTTACTCCACCGGAAGCTCAAGTCGACGAACGATAAAACGAGAGAATTTACCCCCCTCGTAATTCGTTGAGGAGGAATCTATGGAAAAGATTAAACCTAGTCAGCCTTTCTGTGTGTTATCTCGCTTCGCGTGGTACTTGAGCAGTAGCTGTCGATCATCTCGGTACTTTGAGTCGTTGCGGCTGTCAGTGCTTCCCGTTGTTGCAGTCATTATCCGGCTCAGAGCTCGAGCCGGAAGACTCGCTCGTATTAACGTTCGTACTGCACCTCGTGCTCCTCCGACTGCCGGAACTCGAGTGTCTGCATTTATCACCACGATCGACTCCACCTACAACATTTCGTTAATCGAAATAAGACTTGGGTGCTTTTTATCGTTCTTCCATCACGACTTGATCCGATCAGTTATTTATACTTATTCGTCAGTTCTCCGGCGCAATTGAATTGTTCGTTTGAATTAGATAACTTATTGCTATTCGTAATTTCGTCAATACCGTTTTTTTAATAAACTTGTCGTTATTCGTCATTTTTTCAGCGCAACTCCTTCAAATAACTTTACGTCACTCATAATTCTTTCAGTACGATCAAATTTGTAACGGCAATTAATAATGCGATAAATACTTACTGGTTAACGGAGTATGGACCTCGACTTTTATATTAGCGGTTGCAGTGACCTTAGTTGTGATGTGGGAGGTGGAGGGCACCGGCGATGTTCGACTGGACCCGCTCGAGTCCGATCCGCCGCAATTCTGTTAGTTAGAGAAAAAAAAACAAGAAAAAAACAACACACTCGTTAGACATGCCGCAATATAGATTTTTAACGTTTAATATCACGCAAGCATAATAAATGTACTCATTACCGTTATTGTTATGGCTATCATTATTATCAAGGCTTATCGAAAGAAAAATTGTCATCCAAACTTGTACGTCCAAACGAGACCATTACGTGCCCACTCAAAATTGGAGTTTTCTCACTCAAATCTTATCTTATTCAAATTGAATATCGAATATTCAAATAACCCGAGGCCTAATAAATATTTTTCAAATTTTTCTGGAGTTTTAAATTTTTCGTAGACATCGATTGTATAAAATACAAATTATAAAAAAATACAGTCAGTGCATTCATCGTTCGAAGCAAATGAAAGAGCAAATAATCCTGTGCCTCTGTTCAAACTTGGTTTAAAGAGCTGAAGTTTAGCAAGATTTTTTATCAATTAACTGACGGACTTATCAACCCCTAGACGCAATCACTGAAGCTAATTACATGAAATTTAGAAAGATAGGTTTCTTTCGTAACGGAAAAACCAAATACGAATGGACTTTTACACAACCGGTCCTTCAGGGCATGAAATAGTGGACAGAAATGAAAATCTATCATTTTTAAAGTTACATACCCGAAAATTCGTATATTTTCTTTTGGTAAAAAATTAAGAACGAAGTTTTCCAGCGTTTATTCAAAATCGACATTGAAAGGGCTAAAATCGGAAGTGCGATCCTACACGGGAGTTCCGTAATCTTTTTACTTCAAACCCATTAAAATGACTACCCAGTTTATTGTCTTAAAATTAAGACCGAAGTATTCTAGGCTTTGAAAAATCATCCCTTAAGTGGTTGTAAAGTATCTAAAGAAAAATTTGGATTTCCAAGCGTGCGAAGTCGCTAGTGCGTAACAAAAGCGATTGAAAAAGTAAAAGATTGTTTCCTTTTTCTTTCAACGCACCCAATAATAGTACATGTCGATAGGAAACTTCTCCTGATCATTCAACATTAAGCGGACCCATTTGGAGGTTTCATAAACTCAAAATGAATTTCGCAATGCTAAGAATATTTCAGTTTTCAATCGTACAAGTGAATCATTGAAAATGGGTCGTCGCTGTATCGAAGACTCCATACAATAGTTATCCAAACGCAAAAATCAATTCATTAGAAACGTGCGTCTCCATAGTTTCATTCGTCATCTGTTTGGCACTCTCTTGATGGTAACATCCGCCTTAAATCTTTGACCCACCTGATTGCCGCAAGTCGACGTTGTTTCGACTTTGAGTTCCGGTTGTACGATTATGCACGATTCCTGGGTGCTGTGCCAAGAGTTTGGCTCTTCGGTGATGGTCGTTAGAGAGGGTTCGGCGTGCAGTCTCGCGTTCTCGATCTTGTGCGATCTTCTAGGCGGTGCGGGAGGTTTCGATCGTCTAACAATCGGCGATGCTGGTGGTGTTGGTGTCGAGATTCTGTCGGGATGGTCGTTCGGTATGACCTCTGGCGATGGTCCAACGAGCGACAGTAAAATAGGAAAGAAGAAGAGTCCGTTTACGAGGCCAATGCCGATCAGGCAAAGCAGAACGAGGAAGAAGTATCGTACGATGAACTCGAACTCGGAAAAGGCGAGTATCACAACGGCGAGTAGAGTTGTGAGTGCGCCGTGTATAACTGGGGCGTACATGTGCTCCAGAGCTAAACGTACCCTTCGGTCTCTGCTACCGACACTCGTCACGAAACTCTGCGCAAACAAAACAGCAAGATCAATCGTTGATTATCGGTAGGTTATAGCTGGCTAGATATTGAAAAATGCCCAACGATTCTTGACAATTTGAGAAATTAGAATTGTTGATATTGTAGGAAATTAGAATTGTTGATATTGTAATATTGATATTGTACATGGATTATTTAGAATTTTTTCCGTAATACTTTAGTATTAAATTATTTTTAAGTTTGCAAGTCAATTTATAAAATAGTGAGATTTCTTTTTTTTTTAATTATTGTTCCTGCGTACACCCGTTTCGCATTTTTACGCCCCCTCCTTACTTATTATTCCTCAGTTCCTTCCATTTTTTTGTTTCCTATGTTGCCGCCTGTTCTGCTCTATTTTCTTTTTCCTTCTTTTTTCCCTTGATTTCCGCAGTTTCCTTTTCATCTGTTCCTTCTTTTATTTCCCTCTTTTTCCGTTTGCTCCCCCCCCCCCCCCCCCCCCCCCCCCCCCCCCCCCCCCCCCCCCCCCCCCCCCCTCCCCCCCCCCCCCCTCCCCTCCCCGCCCCCCCCCGCCTCTGAGCCGGTCCCAAGTTAACCTCCCAGCCGCGGAACGAGTTTCATCGAAAAATATCGAAGAAAAAACTCGGTCGCTACCGGAGTTTGAACCCGAGACCTCCCAATCAGCTAGCAAGCATTTAATCACTTTCAGCAATGGATAAGTTTAGTTAAAGATGTATTTAAACGATTAATTAATTAGCGATATTTGGAAAGTTCAATATATGTTAATTTTGTTGGTAATTATTAATTTTCATAGAATTATTTGAACGTATACATCAAATGAAGACATTGCCATTTTTTGTTAGCCAGTTGGAACAGATGCAGATGAACCCAAACAAAACCTCAGTCAAGCTCATGCCAAGTCGTCGAATGTGACTTAAATTATTGTTGAAAATTGCGAATGTATATTTCTGAGTGTTAATTTATTATAAATAGTAATTTATAATAAATAGATGCCAAGCATACATGGCATGATCCAGCCTATCCACCTCGTCAGTTATTCAAATAAAATTGCAATACTGATAATGGCAAAGTTAAAAGTACCCGGTAAAGTTATAATACTGGAATAAAAGTAACACCATCGAGAGATGAGCGTAAAATCAGTACTGAATATTCCTATTTTTTTTCGCACTTAACTAAGCTCGATGAATGTAAGGAGCGAAGGATGTCTTACCAGACAGATGTGAACAGTGAAGTGTACGGATATGCCGACACTAACGACGAGAAGAACGGCAGGCACAGCGCTGAGTTTGATACCGCAGAGGCCCATTATTCCAAACAATTGTAAGACGACTCCAGCGAGAGCGGTGCCAACGAGAATGGCGGCCCAAAGATTGAGGAGCAAAACACCTACGACAGCGACACTGGCTCCTAGGGCGGCGAGTAGTGCGATAACGAGGCAGCTTCGTAGGTCCATGTACTGTTCCCAGAAGAGGAAGGGTATGCCCGATGGAAAATTGGGCAAGCCGCGTTCCTCGAATCTCCGGCATAATTTTCGAACACTACCGATGAGCTCGGTAATCTCCCCGGTGTCGGTGAGTTTGTGAAGATAAAATGGCATTTGCGCGTAAGTGAGGGGCATACTTTTCGGAATTTTGAGTTCGTGATCGTTCGTGAAAATCCATTGTCTGGGTATAGGTCGAAGATTAGCCTGGGAAGCTCCGTAAGCGAGAGCATCATTGGACGCCCAGGCGCTCAGATAATTGTAAAATGCTCGAGGATTGATAATGCCTTCGGAATCAACGAGACGAACTTGGGTGATGAGAGTTTTGTCGATCGGATTATCGACGTGTCCGGTTTGAACGAGAAGTTTGTAAGCGAGTATGGCTTCTTCGCTGGCGTTTTTGTACCATCTTTCTTGAGTGACACAGCCGTTTTTGTATTCGCGATCGAAAGCGAGCTGAAGGTCGCGCAGCCAATCGCGAAAGAGACTCAGCCAAAATTTGGGCAATCCACCGTCGTCATTTTTTATAACGTTTTTAACGCGCATGAATGCGCCGTGATACTCGTAAAGTAATTTCTGATTGTTCGGATACTCAAAGTCTCGTCCGGTCACCGCGTACATGTTGTAAAAACCGAAGTGCTTCGCTTGGGCAGCGAGAAAAGCGTGCTCGTCGGAATTCTGAGGTACGAGATCGGTGAGCTCGAGGCCATCGTGAACGCGCATCGCTTGCCAAACGCTACCAGCGAGCACACCCGCGAGCAGCATCATACCGAAGACTTTGGTGGTTGGTCTCGTCACGAAAGGGGCGTAGTGCTTCGCCGCTAGTTGGGTGAGGGAAAAGCTGAGACACTTGTCCTGCGTACATCCTGTCAGCGTGTCCTCTTCCGTAAATGTTTTCTCGTTTTCGCTGTTCTCGACTACTCGTCCACCGACCCACGACTCGTTCCGATGGCTCTCGCTTGATTGCAATATCTGGGTACAAGTCTCACGTCTCTCGGGCGGTATGGCTCTGGTCACAGCTTGCTTAGTCCCACCGCAATTGTGACGGGAGTGATGATTATTGTTACTTCCGTTCGCGATAGCTGGTAAACAGCAGCACAGTATGTCCGATCTTCCCGATCTTCGTCTTCGCAAATCCAAGCTCACCATTGCCGGAAAAACGAGAAGCATCGCTGCGAGATTGAACAGTATGAGAATTCCGGCTTGCAACGAGAACACTCGTAACGCTGGTATCGGTATTATCGCGGCTGCGAAAAATGCCGATACGTTGCACAATCCTGTCAACAATACCGAGAGACCGGTACGTTTCAGAACGACACCCGTTTGTTCACCGCTTGGTACCTCGTTCACCGACAATTCGGCGTACGTGTGGGTCAGCAGAAACATATCGTGTACGCCGAGACCGAGAGCCAGAAAAGGCACGATTTGGGTGGTCGCCGCGTTGAAGGAGATTCCTAATAAAGCGCAAAATCCTAGTCCCGCCGCCACTGTAGCGCAGACCAACATGACACCTGCTATTCCAACGCCGGATTGCGATCTCACAGGATCCTTCCATCGAAAGAGAGCGATACCGGCGTACAACAGCTGCAACGGAAATAATTGAGGCGTGTATTGGGGTCTGTCGTACGAACTGTGTCTTACAAACGCGGCGGCGATAAGAGAGCTGACTAACGTAACCAATCGCGCTGTTTAGTAAAAACTTCGGTGATGTGATAACTATTGGTGCAATTTGTCACTATGATGGTACCAATCCTGATCTGATCAAAGTAGAACCCATTTTTAGGGCCGCGCACATTATGAATTGTTGTAAATTAATAGTATTTGCGTTCGCGTTGTTGTCAGATTTGAAGCGTATTGTTTGCAAACGTCACTATTACGTCACCATTGCAAAGCTGGGTTGAGACTGCAATACGTGCATGCGATTCTCAGTACCTGCCATCCGAGCCTCCGATCGATCAGATTTTAGTTTGGAAAAGGAAAAGTTATGTAATCGCACTTTGAACTCTTTACTCGAAGTGCTGTCGCAATCAATATACTTATTTTCGATTGTTTTTACGCAGAGACAATTTCGTAAATTGAATCGTCACCGGTATTTGTATTTGTGACTGAAATTCAATATTTTTATCACATGGCTGCGTATAATTTCACACCGAATCATAATCAAAACATTCCCCTAAGAATAAATTGTATTTTCGCTACCAGATCATTGTGTCATAGCCACTTGACAGATCCTAATAGCTGGAAATACTCGTTCTGGTTCATTGTTTTTTTGCTCGTTTTCTCGAACTCACCATGAGACCGCAGCCTATGCTGATTTTCATGACGGATACTTCGCTGTACTTTCCAAGGATGTCGTTCATGGTGGTCGTGCTGAAAGCGTAGGAATTGTATGGGGCGGTACCGCTCGCGTTCAGCTGTTTCTTAACTTGATTGCTGAACGCCCTCTGCCACGTTTCCAACACTTGGGAAGCTTTCTCCTGGGACCAATCGATGTGATGAACTTTGTATGTGTGCGACCAAAAGTCGTACAGTTCCCGTTCGCCCATCAATTGCACGACGGTTTGAAGTGCCGCTGCACGCGTCAGGTGACCGGTCTTGTTGTGCTTCGCACCACCCACCACGAGTTCCTCCGGCCAGTGCATGTAATTCGCAGCGAAACCGTAACAGCCACCCGTCAATTCAGCACCAACGTCTGGTACCTGATTCCAGAAAGGAAAAAACGAAAAATGTGAATATTAATGTTCGCTGTGATGAAAGTTGAAAACTGAAGGCGAGATTCTGCTTTAAATCTTTGAAAAAATCAAATAAGGTACCTGACCCATGTAAGGCCCACCCTATTTGTTTCTAAGTACAAACGAAAAACTATGAATGTTTTGTGAAATAAAACAAAAACGTTTATTCAATCATTTGTTCAATAATCTACGTATTATTAATAATTTTCTTTCGCAAAACAATGTTCACTATTAAGTATAAGCTTTTTTTTTGAATTGTCATCTGGCCCTTATACTGTTCCTTATACTGGGCCTTACTGTTCCTAATAGGGCCATACCCGTTCTATCTTCGTACAAAAAAATTAAAAAATATATATAATCTTCAATTTTAAACTTAATTTTTAATAACAATATATATAGTGCTGATGAACCACTACATGTAATTAGAATAAAGATTCACTAAATAATATTGAAAACATTTTTTGTTTTCGAAAGTTTTTGTACGTCTAAATTTAAGACACGCCTATCGACTGCAAATTTGTTTGGGTTCGTTACAGTGCGGCGGTTCCTATGGCAATTGCGGCCATTCAAAGTTAGACACTCGACGTTGAGAGTTCAATTCGTTTGATTTTGTAGTATTGGATATTTAGAACGTGGGCTTTATTAGGCACTGAGCCTTACATGGGTCAGGTACTTTATTTTGTTTTTGCCTTTTCGAAAGTGAATATATTCAAGGATATTCTTCGGCAATAGTTGAGGTATCGCTGATCGAGCGTATGCCAATTTTTGTTTTATGATTTTTCCTTTACGAAACTCTTCGAACTCGTTATCTTCAAACTACTTTTTTATAACGCTTCGTACTAAAATTTCCAATACGACTGAACCGATTACTAGGAAATTTTTATCACATATTCTGAACACCTGCAGCAACTCTCAATTCTGAACTAGAATTATTTAAAAAATTTAATTCTTACTATTTTTTTGCAAAAAGCAGTGAAACACCATGTCAGCATTTTTGCTCACCCTTTTCGCCGGCATTTTTTTATTTTTGCATGTACATTAAAAATTCTAGTCCAGTCGGTTGTTAATAATACATTGAATGTAAACTTTCAAAAATTTCCGGTTTTGGATGGTCCATTTTTTAAATTTCCGTCACTGATAGTTGAAAACTAACGTCACTGAAACTTGAAAGCTTGTTCAATCCAATCGTGATGTTTCGGAGACAGTAGAAGTGCGGTGGAGGGAGGAAGGATACTCGAAGTGAACTACCGACTGGTCGAAGTGAAACTTCGTCGCCAGACACTCATTATCGCCTCTTCTAACTGTCCGTAAGGACAAGCCAATTAACGCGATTTGTGCATAACCAAGGATTACGCAACTCGAACGTGTATGCGCGTGGGGCGAATGTGCGATCACGAAATTCGTGAAGGATATTCAGCCCAACGTGCAGTATTCAGTGAAACCCGTCGTCCTCTTCGTCTCTGTTTTATACCATAATAATATGATATGTAGTGCGGATAAATCGTGGACGTGAATATACGTATAGGTGTACACAAACATATGTGGACGAGGGTTGGGTTCAGTCGCCGGAGTCGCGACGAGACGCCTCGCCGACGTTTACACGAGGCCCCCGATGCAAAATCGACCTATCGCGCGAGTTGTAACTTTGCGTTGTTGCGACTCAACGAAAATACTTTGTTTTCGAATACTCAACTTTTTTGCCGATTCGTAAGGCGACAATCGTTCAAAGCTCTCAATTATTGTTATCAGATAATTACGACTTGAATTTAAAAAAGGGGAATGCTTCGTTAGTGATAAGAGTGAAGAAATTAGGAATGATAAAATTGAATATGAACATTAATGTAATAAAAATTAATAAAAGATTACAAAATTGAGATATTGTAAATGAAAGAAGGATATATCAAAATTAAATATCAAACAAATAAACAAGAACTTAAATAAATCAAGCAATTGGAAATGAAAACATTTAACCTTCAGCGGCATCCCATTGTTCGAATTGAAATGCTCGTTTGTTTCAGACGGAGAAATATGAAACGTTCATTTTTCAAATTCCACAAATTCCTACTTAGCAGTTAGCATTGCTCGATATTTCAGTTTGATACATAATTTTTTCGAGTTTATTCAATTGTCGGAATGAAAGAAAAAAAAGAGACTGAGTAATACATCATATCTCTGAGCGAAGATACGATCGAATGCTGGATGCGGAAAAAGGTTGCATTGGAAAAGGATTTTTTTGTTGGGACAATGATGAAACTTGAAAGAGAAAAAAACGATACGGGTCAAACGTGACGAGATCGTGAACCTCGCGGAGTTGGCCTGGGAATAGCCCATGTATTTATGAAGCTCGACCGTACGTTCGCGAGCGAGCGAGACTCTTGCCCCCTTTTATAGGGCCCCATAAAACCGCGTTGTGGGGTCCAAGCTCAGCCTCGGCTGAGTCGTTCCGTGTGCTCCGAGAGTATACGAAGCACCGTTGATTCTCTCTTTTTTCCTCTGGCTCGAAAGAGAAGGGGCGAGTGAGCGAGAAAGAAAGAGAGAGGGGCAATTCCAAGTCGCAGCGACAAAAGCATCTCGTAGCTGTTTTCCTCTCACCGATGTTCTCACATACTCAATTCTACTCGTATACTCCTCTCGAGGTCTAGTATCTCGGCGTGAGTATCACACTCCGGATTTGCCATAACAGCGGAACCGTAATCCCGTCTGGTACGGGAGTAACTTTTGCGCTCCTTTGATTCATACGATCCTGTATTTTCTTTCATTAGCCGATCGAACGCTTCGATAAGTTCTAGATCGTAGCAGACCTGTTTCGTCGTGTTTCGACTGCGTGATATTTCCGTTCCGCCATAAAGGGAATAAGAATTTTCTCACCGTAACAATTAATTAAATCATTTCTTTCTTCGCTGGTCTTCCTAGTAACAGCGCCTTGTATTTTTACCCGTGAATCGTTTCCGCGGTCAATGAGAAGACGTTTTTTTTTAACGTCAACCCGAAAGTTGTTCGCCCCCGCTGGATAACATTCAACGAGAGTTCGTGACTGAACGAAGGAATAATATTGATCCTCGCGCTTGGTGCGCTCGAAATGCTTTTGTCTTCTTTTATTTCCTTTCATTTTTTAACTTTTTATTATTGCTTTTACGATAGCGCGAGACCTCGATAGATTCACGACTCGTTGTTATCGTATGGCGGAATAGCGCGTGGACGAATGGCGGAGAGTCTCTGTGATCCGCGGAGGCCACATGGTTGCCGTGGAACCCACGTGCCAGAAAAACATTTTTCTTTGCTCACTAGTCAGCAAATAAATGGAATAAAGAGATATATGTGGATTGCGAGCTACGAAAAGCGTGAAGACCGTCAATTTAGTGTGGGTGAAGAGAGGGGGAGCGAGAGAGAGAGAGGGGAAAGATTGATCTATTTTTGTGACGTCCAAGTTAAATACTTCTCGGTAAAAATTGAAAAAGCAAATTATTCAAGAACATCGTGCTCAAAAATTTCAAACACATTTCCTCCAATCATAACGCGCTAGCGTTACAATGCGTTGCAACGTAAACAATTGAACATAAAATATAAAGGAACATTTATTTAAAAAATGTCCTGTAAAATGTAAAAATAAAAAATTTGATGTTACGTTTGTATAAGAAATATAGAAACAATGTAAAGAATTATTTTTTATACATATATATTTTTTTTATTCTCCTTCATTTTCCCCACGTATACCCTTGAGGGTTTTTACGTGTCTCTCGACTTTTTCCCTTTTATTTTTCCCTGTATCTCCTTCTTTCTACCGTGCTTTTTCCATTTACTCCTGACACTTCACCCCCCCCCCCCCCTTTGCGGCCGCGGCAGATTTCCCCCCTCTGTACCGTATTCATTGTGTTATTTCTAACACCGGCATAGGGAAACTGCGGAAAACCTATGCCAGTAGAGCCGGTCCCAAGTTCACCTCCCAGCCGCGGAACGAATTTCATAAAAAAATGTCGAAGGAAAAACTCGGCCTCTACCGAGGTTTGAACACGAGACTTTCCGACCCGTTGGCCTCGCCAAAGCGCGCTCGGCCAACGTAGCAGATTCATTATCTTTTATATTTCTTCTTATTTATTTATTTATTTAGAGTCACGATTGAATGAAAGATTCTGTATAAAGCAATGAAAAGAAACGCATAAATAAACAAAAATGCTGTGATTCTATATAAACAAAAATTAAATTGAACATAGAACAAGAATAGGAAAGTAGTAAAGGGGCGAGAGAACAGAGAGAGGGGGAGAAAGAAGGGAATAAGAAAAAAGTTGGGGTGTCACCCGCATGCTGGAGCCGCGACTAAAGGTAACGTTCGCCCACCCAGGTCGTTATCTTCCAGGGCCTAGGCATCGTCGGAGAGGCCTCTCGATGGCGTGAGCGTCGCTCGACCATTCTCTCTCCTTTTTCCTCTTCTTCTTCTCCCTTTCTCCGTCGTATTCCTCAGCTCAGCTGCCTGCCTTTCCTCCCTGGCGTTTCGTCTCGACTCTCTCGCACCGTTGAAAGACCAAAAGAGGGAGAGGGAGGAAGAGAGAGCGTGAGAGAGGAATAGAGAGAGCGGGAGAGAGAGAGAGGCCCCGAAACGTTCCGATGAAGGCAAGAGAACGAGGCAGTCTTCCGGAATCCGAGAAGACGTTGAACGTACGACTCGATCTAGCGGACTCGCAATACAAAACTCAACAATTTATAGACTGTATAACCGAGGATATTGCTTTTCACCGACTTTTTTAGGAGCTTGAACATTTTTATTCCAACATTTTAACAATGCGCGCATTCTACCACGCAGGCACCAGTTTTGCGTCGTGCAATAAACTTACAACATAAAAACGACAAAGCGGAGGTATGCAACAAAAACGACAAAAGGTCGTCCAGTTCGAGGGATGTGTCACGATTTCGTTTAAACTTGATTGTCAAAGAGGCGGATATGACGCCTGGGCGATAATGATCACAATTAAAAAATCATAAAAGACATTAATTACAAATTACTTCACGAGCTGTGTGCAACGACTTGGAATCCTCGGGATACGTCATCAAAGCTCACTTTCAAAAGAAATTTAGATTCCGAATTTGTTCATCATTGGGAAAAAAGAACGCCTTCTGACTGCTACGATCCTGACGTAATCGATCGAAACTCGACTTATGAAAGAAGCTATCGCTTACGTCAAACCTAGTATTCTAGTACAGTACCCACTCTTTTCTTTATTTTTTCTTCTTGTGTCATCGTTGCGCAGCGGGAAACCTGAAAGGGGATAGAGCGGTCTCTTTACTTCGTCAGACTCGGATCACTCAAGCCTCTTGTTACCTCGTGTACCAAGTACTTCCACAATTGCACTTGCCAAAAATGTTGACTTAAGCCACCAATCGTTTAAAATCATCACCTATATAACTGACGCATTATTCATCAGTTACAAACAGAAAAAAGCGTAAAAGGGGAGAGGGGGAAAGAGAGAAAAGGCGTAGTCCAAGAGAATGGATGATGAGAGCAGCGGAAAAAGAATAAAATGAGAAATGCGACGCGGGCGTAAGAGAGGTGGCGAATCCACGATGAAGAAGAGAGTTACCGGAGGAGCTCCAGGCAAAAAGCTCGCAGCTGTTAACCAACAGCTCTCTGATAACTTCATCATCACGAAGGAAAAAAGATGGACGGAGACCTGAACAGCGAGGGGATGATGGGGAAGGGCTGGAGAATTGTCGTCGACTATAAGCTATCTAGCTGTACCGCCGACCGATAGAGGCCGTTCATCACTGAGTTCTGTGTGCTGTTTCACGTTCTTGGGGGGGGTGAGAGAGAGAGCGAGAGCTGAACGCGCGGGAAACGACGAACACGGTGGTCGAGCGCAGGTGCGCGCGACTAATGGATCGAGGAAAGCCGCCACGACAAAGGCGACTCTTGGAAACGATTCTTGCACAATATATTTTCAGGGAAACGTGGCACTCTTTATTTTCGTAAATATATATATTTTTTTTGCGCTTCGGCCCCTTATTACCCTGGATCTTGCCACACGTAGCAATCCAATTGAAATCGTAGCGATTCGAGCTCCAAAGGGATTACGTGTTAGGAAAGTGATATCAAGAAGATTCAGACTGTCACGAAATTTCACCAGGCAATGTCAAACTGATTGACCAACGGCTGTTTTCTCGTCAAATTTTCTGAATTAGTAAACAAAAAAGTAGATTGTATAACCATGCTGAAGCCGCGATAGAAATAATGGTAAATACAAAGTTTGCCTAATGTCACGGCTTGGAGGGAAGGCGAGCGTGGCCATATTTAAAACGCACATTTTGCCACCTTCATTGTTTCATTCTCTCACACATTTCGAAAAATCCGTGGTAACAACAACAGTCACCTACAATCGGTAGGTAATTCTTAACAATTTTGAGCGAATCTGGGCACGACATTTGTCAAGTTTAGTTCCCGCGAATTCCGGTGAGGGCCTCATCTACGAGCTTTTCCGTGTGTATGCATGAGGGTGGTTAAAAAAAATTAAGTAACTATTCAAATTTCGTGGACTTGCTTGACTTGACAAAGTGTTCGCTTGACTTTTCAAACTTCGCGTATATTCGATTTTCGATTTTATCCATTCTGTTGATGCACATGACCCCAACGTATGTTGATGTTATCAGCTATTTTGCATGTTTACTTTCTTTAAAATAGATATAAAGGTTACACGTCTACGGTGCTAATTGCAATGGGTTAACCTTGATTAGTTTTGTTTGATTTCTTTGGGCTCTGATCGGCTTTGATCTCTTTTGGAAACAGTTTTAATTGATTCCTTTCGTTCTAACTGGGTTTTTTTTTAGTTGAGACGAGTTTTGACTAACGCTTAAATTTATTGATCAGTACTTTCTCGTTTCTACTGGGGACTGGTTGTAACGCAAACGTTCAATAAGATCTAGTTTTTTACTAGGGAAAACCGGTTTAAAGTGAAAATAGGTTTTAACCGGAACGAAGCCTCAAAACCGTACATTATGTTTCCAGAAACAAATTCAAATATTTTGTATTTTGTTTCGCTTTTACGAATTTTGTTCATTCGAAACGAATCCCGTTTGGTTCGTAGTATCGTCACAATTGCATCATCGTTACACGGTATGAGGCTCAGGCGTGCAAATTGTTAGATCAAAGAACCTGTTTTTTTTTTTAAATCGTTATAAAAAAAAGTACTGTTCGTGAAACTCCTTTTCGTCGAGACAAGGTTTGAAGCAAAATTGACGAAATTAACTAAATGAAACAAATAGAAATTAACCAAATAAAAAAAGATTATCATAAGAATTTTTATTCTCATGTAATGTTTTAAAGAAATCAGGATTTTTTTATAAAAATCATAACGTTATAAAGGAATGTTTTAAAAAATGATAAAAGATGGTTTAAAAAAATAAATACTATTTTCAATGAATAAAGACATGAACAATGGAAGAAATCGAAATTTGAAACCATGGAAACTCTGTGATTGATTCGTTTTTGCGTTTCCTGACTCAAAAGCAATTTTCATCCCTCACCGAAACGCTGATTATTCTTCCGAAATAAATAAATCATCTGAAAAACATTGCAAATCAAACGACAAAGCGAGCACTCAAAGAGAAATATTATCCCACCAGAAAAAGTGAATATAAAATTTCCTATACATGTACGTTGGATCTCGATTGTCGTCGAGTGACATTCCACCAAAACCACATGGATCTTAGTAAGGAAAGCCAATAACAGCATTTACTCGAAATATCCTCGGATGTTTCGAAAGCGCCGAGGGATTAGGGATACGCGTTGGGGCAATTACTCTCCCTCTTCGAGCAGGCTGTATTCGAGGAGGATGGAAATAGAAAATAGTAGCGGATACGGGAGAAAATACGAGGTTTCAAAGTATTGGCCGCACGGTGTTGGTGATCGCGGCCGAAGAGCTTCGCGGCGTCGACGACGTAAGTAAAGGAACGTTTCAATTACGAGAAATTAATCGACGCCACGAGGACCAGACTGGAGGATCTCGCGTGTAGTCTCGTCGTACGAGCGCGTCGGAGTACAGGCCTGTTTATTCTGTGCACGAGAACTCTTTGCGGTACTCTTAACACGCGACTAAATTATGGTGAACTCATCACATTTGAACATCCTCTATCCCATACATCCGACACTTTGAAAGAGGATCCTCGATTGTCTAGACTTCAACTGATAATTCATTCGTAGATTTTGGGATTGAAAATGGTTGTTTTTAAAATGTGCTGACGTATATCATAATGTCTCTTATCTATAGTTACTATATTTAACGTTAATTTTTATTTCGAGCCTCCTGCGATTGCTTGTGAAGACACTAGATTGTATTGTCATGTGAAGTCTGGGGATTGCCAAGAGTGATCTTAAAGACACTAGTGTTTACGTAAAATTGAGGGATTCATGAGAGCGATTTCGAAGACGTCTAGCGTGCACTGAAACGATGAGCATGGAAACTCCTAAGAGTGATATCGAAAACACTAATGCTTACGTAAAGTCGGCCATGCGGATTCCTAAGTGTGCTTTTGAAAGAACCAGCGTGTACTTGCTGTTGAGTATGCTGACTCCAAGAGTTATTTTGAAGTAGTTTACTCAATGTTTAGTATGGAGACTTTTAAGAGTGATTTTGGAGACACTTGCGTTTACGCAATGTTGAGTACGTGGATTCGTCTGATTTTCAAGGCACTAGTATATCAACGTAATGTTGAGTACGGGTATTCTTCTGAGTGACTATGAAGACACTAGACTATTAACTCAATGTTGAGTACGCGTACGATGGCCGAGATGAGGAGTCTCGAAATCGCGAGTCTTCGGAATCATATTTTCTCGCGGATGCGCGTGTGTGCGCGTGCAGTATAATATTGCAGCGGATACACCGCGAAGGAAATTCCTGAGTTTGTGTTCATATGTTAATGGCAGTGAAATGATGGGTGGATAATATGCCGGCGGTGTGCTCGTTCGTCTCCCTCACTCCCTTTACCTCGCCCTCTTCCTCGCATAGCATCAAAGTTTATTCCTGTATAGACGGTGGTGGGGCTTTTGCTCGCGTACAACCGGCCACCGGCGTAGCGCAATAATGACGCACATCTCGCGATTTTATTATTTTAATGCTACCCCGTCCTGGATCCACGCGACTCGCATACCCATCGACGATTTTGCTTGAACGCGGGATGCCGAGCCGTGTGTGACGAGAGAGAGACACCAAGAGTGGGAGGGAAAACGGAAGGCGAACAGAGAAGAGAGAGGGAGAGTAGAATAAAAAAACGAGGTAAACGAAACGAGTAAGTCAAGTTTACGAGAAGACGATGTATGTGTGTAAACAGGGGGAGAAGAGCTATTTGGCATTTATCAGTCGTATATTCTTTTCGTTTGTTATCCCGGACTCTCTTTCGCTTCGTCGGAGACCCCTTTCGTTTATTGGGGATTCACGTCTGGCTCGTCTCCGTGCCTCACGAAGGAATAAAAATTCGCGTACGTGACATTCTTTTCTCGTTTATATTTTTTATTTCCTTTGGTCGTTCGTTCGTTTCACGAATGCGTTAGACGAGAAGCTCTCAAGTAATGTGGGATTTAGGGTTGATTAGCAAATTAGTAAAATCACCTAAAATTTGACAGCTCGAAAAAGACGAGGCTCTCGTTCATTTTCGATCCACTCCTCGGACTCTTCGGAAAAGATGTTGAGCAGTTATGAAAAAGTACTTTCGGGAATAAATTATTTTCAAAACTGGTAAAAATCGACAGAAGTCATGAAAATTTGAGAAATTATAGTAAAATGATGGTCTTGATAGAACAATAATGAGGAAATTGTCAAGTTTTTCTTTCAATGATTTCGTACTTATAAATGTATAAAATCAACACGGTAGATTATGAGGGAACAGCGAGTGTAGACGTTTAAATTACATTCCTCAGGCAAGCAATTTCCAGTATCAGTATAACTGACATTCCCTTGAGTGAGAAAATCAATTTTTTTTAAATCAAATTTGATTTCAATTATTATTGAAAGCGCAATTCATTTGATGTAATTTCAATTATTATCGAAAGCAGAATTTATTGAATTTAATTTCCATTATTGTCGAAAGTGCAATTCATTGAATTTAATTTCAATTATTATGGAAAACGGGATTAGTTGAATTAAAATTCAATTATTAAAAAAACGATTATTATTAAAAACGTAAAATTAACATTCCTATGGGCTCAGTTATTATTAAATGAGCTATTTTGAGGCTAAAAATGTACGGCACTATCTGATCAATGTACGACGAAAATTAATGAATTTCTCGAAATAATTTTTAGGTCCATCGTATCACTCAGGAAGATTTCCCCGGACGTCATGATTGGCCGATGAACGATCTGGACAATGCTAATTGTGGAAAAGATCCGTGACGAAAGACGAGTTATAATAGGGCAGAAAAAGGTTTGTCCATAGTCGCGTCGACACGGTTAGCGAATAACGTACGCGCGGTGCACGTTCGATGAATTTGTAAAGCGGATTGTACACTCGCATCAGTATTCACGGGACAGCGGTCACGTGCTAACCGTAGGGACATCAGCCGCAATCACCAGTTATCTACATTGTGTCTCGAGACTTTTCGCATGTGCAGGTGTACTGTGAGAGAGATCCGACAAACACGTACTCCAAACGGTATAATAGAAGCTCGCGGAATTTCACTGAACCATGCTAAATACAAAACCAAATTGTTCGCGGGTAAAAATAAAACACCGATAAGGTGAGCTACCATGGAATTGATATGTGCATCGTTGGAACGTAACAAAATATAATTTTAAAAAATGTTATTTTTCATTGTCCAAAATGAATGATACTGATGTTGGCATCCTTGGAAAACGACTTTATTTTGATTCTTAATTTTACGCCGATCGAACATTTTTATAATCACACCATTTCTTTTCGAATTTTTAAATGAAATATACAATTAATTTTTTGAGTTTCTTTCTCAATTATTTAAACTTTTTCTTCAATTTTGCGATTATTTGTATTGAAATAATTATTTTTTCGTGTCGTCTAAAAAATCCTATTTTTTTTCGTTATGTTTACCCCAAACCAAAATACTTAACTTGGAATGTTCCTTTTTCCCATGGTGTACAGTGAAAGAAAAATTTAAATTTAATAATGTATAATTTTTTAATTAAAACATTTTTTATCATTTTTGAACAAATAATTTTTTAAAAGTTGATTTGTCTATTTTAAACCAACAAATTTTTTTACGTAGCTTTTTAAAATATCACATTTTCAAATTTCTCTTCTTTTATTATTGTCCAAAGAACACGATTTGAAGTTCAATATCGTACGAACGCAATAATAATTTTTTGTTTCTTTTTACCGTAACTGAAATTATCAATAAAATTATTTTTCTAATAAACCGACACTGGTGATTGAGCGGTTGCAATGCGGCTCGGGCGATCACTGAAGTTAAGCAGCATCGAGAGAGGCTGATACTTGGGGTGGTGACCGCTGCCGTGCTGTGATTGGCACATCGACTAGTGAACGGGAGGCTGTTTTGTCCGAGACTTTGGTGTAGATACTTCAATACGAAGTGTGTGCACCAAAAAATCAGGCAAATACAGGGTTGTCTATACCGACACGGGTTTTCCACAGTTTCCCCCGTGTTCTCGGCAAATGCGGTATAGTGTATCTAAGTCGGCTGTGGACGCATTGCGTAGGTTGGTTAATGAAGTGCAGGTAGATAATGACAGGAAAACGATGGAACAACGAAAAGGTCAGCGGGGAGAATTTGGAATTCGAGGCGTAAAGAAAGGAGATATGTAAAAACCCGCAAGGGGTAAAGCGTTTCCGCTTTTCTCATACAACAATTCTGTATGTGAAGAATAAAAGTAAAAATTGAATACTCGTACTAACATAGTTAAATGTGTCGTTGAGGAGTCAGCTTCAGTTATTGTGGACCGAAGCCGACCCCTCAACGACACAGTTCCATCAACACGGCCGCACACATCTCCAACCAACAAAGGTAGTTTAAACTCTTACCAGTCCAGATTTCTTGTTGGGTGCAGTTTCAGGACAATCGGCGTCGAGAGGATCGAGACAAGGCTTGCTCTGATAGCCGTTCGTAATGCCAGAGCGTTTCATGTAATCCTCGAGTGTCTTGAAGGGAAACTGGAAGCGCATTTTCTTCATTTCTTCGAGCATACCCGTCGGATTGAGATTCGTCCATTGAACGTACGTGTTTAGCGTGGCGCCCCTGTTTCGTAACGCACAATTGTTATTCAACTTTTGGCTTTTTCAATATTTCAGCAATTAATTATATAGTGTCCATTTACAAAATATTATTTTCCATTTCCCATATTCAAAATTTTAGGTTCCGTTTTTCGAATTATCTTTTTCGTATTCCATTCTTTAAATTTCATCCTGCATCTTCCAAATTTTTTTGTCATTTTCCAAGTTTCATTTTCCAAATTTTATTTTCGACTCTCAAAGTTCCATTAATCTTATTTTTATTGAAGTGAATACTTTTTATGCGACAGCGCATAGCCGTGCGTACTTTAAACCGGACAGGAGAATGGAGGAATCGAAGAAGATAGAAAAAGCCGGAGGTGTAAGCGAGAGAGCGATATTCTCTCTCTCCCTCACGTGCGTAAGTTAAATCGGATAAGAGAACGGAAGAATCGAAGAAGATAGCGGAAGACTGATGTGTGAGGGGGAGGGAGTATCGCAGGAGCAAGAGCCAATGAGACCGAAATGTGAGCGTGAAAGAACGCCAGCATCACTCTCTCTCTCGCTTACACTTCGCTCTCATTGGGTCTCGCTCGAACGAGCAGCAGAGAGTATTTCCATCTCTCTCGCCGACGCATGCGCGTTCGAGATTACGCGGAGAAGACAGGGACCTGGAAGTTCAAAATTAATACTTTGGTTCTAAAGAAAACATCATAAAATATGAACAAGTATTGAATTTAAGATAAAAGTTGTAATTATGGTACAGTAATAATGAAGAAATTTAAATTGTAACCTACGATATGGAACGTTAACTGATACAAATAATACATTTTACTCGGCATATTGTTATTTTTTGTAGTATTAAAAAAATATTTTGCCCACGCGATTAGAACAATTATTTTCCAGTATTCTACAAAAAGTAGGATATTAAGAGTCACCTTTTACTATAAATTTTGTAACATTTTTCGCTATACGCCGAAGTTTTATGCTATGCGTATGGTGAGATTTTTGCCCTGCGTATGGCGAAATCAATCCTCTAAGAATTTATCTCTGAGTGCAATGCACATACGGTGCCTTCTCTATATAAGAAAGTCGCAATTAGTCAATAGCGAACCTACAGGGTAGGTAGGTTCGAATCCCGGTATTAACGATAACATTTATTCACAGCTAAATGTTTCAAAACCACTAGAACCGATTAAATAGTTGTAAATAAATGTAAAGGATTGTTGTAAACGATTGTAAGTATATTGTAAGTAATTGTAGAAAAAAATGTATCATTAAGAATAATACAACAAAATGAGAGTGGTTAATAAAATACAAGAGAAGTATTCACTTCCTACGCGTGTGAAGTAGTCGTACAGCGAGGTGTCTTTTACTGCGTGAAAAATAACAATAACAAAAGTTTCGACGGATCGATTGAGAATTTTGGGGAAAAATGGAATACTTACGGTATATGAACAGGATACTCGGGACCCAGAAGTTTACTGCCCTCCCAGAAGCAGTCGAGTGGAGTAATAATGGCACATGGTATTATACTGTCAAATATCTGTAAAGAGAAATGCAAAAAAATACGCTCGAATTGATCCATGGCAATTGTAAGGTTGTATCGAAGATAAAATATACTAGAAAAAGAATGTCGAGTAAATTAACAAAAAATATTTCATCATGTTCGCAAAAAAGTGAGAACAACTGCAATTCGAGCAATTCAGATATAAATATTCGAGCAATTCAGATATAAATATTCGAGCAATTCAGATATAAATATTCAAAAACACGGAAACGATGTCGTTCTTTTTCCATCTATTTCTTCCTCCAGACGCTCTTTTTTCGGGGAATGTGAAATATACGCCGTGGATCTGAAAAGGCCCACCTGCGCGTTCTCGGAAACTCCCGAAAAGAGAGTTACCGTGGTACTCAGTCTCTCTCTCTCTCTCTCTCTCTCTCTCATCCATTCTCCTCCCATTGTGAGAGATCTTACGGTCAAGAAATCTTCGTAGATTATATTTCTCCCTTCTAGGAAGACGTTTTCCGTTTCTCTTTTTAGGTTTTTTATTTTTATTACGATCAGGGAGTTTAGAGGGCGAACAATCTTCAAGAGAATACACGAAAAATTAATTCCGACATTTTTCAAAATCGAAATTAAAAAATAGAAATGATCGTGAGCTATCCTCCCATTTCTCTTGAAACATAGGGAAACAAAATATGTCGAAAATCGTTGAATAAGGACGATTACGAAAATTCGAGATTAGAGTATTTGCGTAACTTCTCTGGCCGTTCGGGAACATTGATTGGATCATCAACCTGGTTTTCAATGCAAATTGGTCATGGGAAAATGAATATTTGTAAAATGTCCTTGCATATAAGCTGAATTTCACGTTAGCGGAATTAAAACTCGGACGACGTTGGTTGAACTTGGAGTTTTAAGCGAATAGGCAAGTATGGGGGCTGCCCGAATGTCATCGCGATCGCCTTTACTCGTGAATGCGCTCCGAGGCACACGCGAGTGGACCTGCTGCGCCTTGGCAGCCTGGCTATTTATCGGGCGGCGCCCACCTCTCCCTCGGGCACTCGCCGTTTAATGACGAGCGAGGACGAAAGAGTGAGAGAGAATGAAAGGAAGCGAGAGAGAGAGGGAGAGAGAGAGAATCAAAGAGAGAGGGAGAGAACGAGCGGAAAACGCGTAAGCTGGGTGATGTAGGACGACGTGGATGTTGCTGCTGTTGCTGGACCACACCGCCGGTATTCGCGGGAGTACTGAGAGAGAAAACAAATAAAGAGAGGAAGAAAGAGGAAGAGAGAGACAGAACTACTTTCAAATTCAGACATTTCACAATTCTCTCTCTTTATCTGATTTCTCCCTCGGTAAAGTACTCTCCCCCCTCCAACCTGTCACTATTTCACTCTTTCGTCCATGTGAGCAACGGACAGTGAGAGATACTGATGGGAAAACGAGGTGAAGAAAGAAAATATTCCTTTCTCGTCTTCTGTGCCGCACCCCGTTATTACGTGAAGCTAATTGTCCGACCGCTTATTTAGTTTAGTCCGGTACGAGCCCGCCCCCTCCTCCTCGGATATGACGGACTCCAACCAGAAAAAGAGAGAAAGAAGGAGAGATGATGATGATGAAGTTTATTATGCCCTACTGAAACTATGGGGCAACATCATAATAAGATCAAATAGATACATTATACAAAAATGTAGAAATTAAGAATAAAAGACTAATATAACGATAATAATACAGAAAATAAAATAAAAAGAAAGAAACTACAAACTAAACAAATTAAACCATAATAAAACAATGGCAATACAGAAGTCCTAAACTTAAAGACGAACAATGTTACAAACATAAAAATAAAAGTGGAAAATAGGAAAAATAGAGAGACGGAGAGAGAGAGCACATAATGAATTTCAGTGATGCAAGGAAAATCACCGGGGATCATGACCGACAGCTTATAAAGTAAAAGACGACGATTTATCTTAATTATTGACGAAGCAAGCATCTAAATCCTTGGCAACTCCTTGCAACGTTCTTTCTCCCCCCAATGTTCCTGGTCTCTTATACCGTATAGTATTATACACGGTCACTAAGGGTTTCATCATTTTGACTGGTGAACAGTTATGACGTTCGAGTCTTTAGAATGCAAAATCAATTTATGATTTAATTCTGCGGACAGTCGTTTTAGTGACTTTGAACTTTGTATCTAGCGAATGCAACGAACGTGATTGTTTTTCGATCCTTAAGAATTCTCGTGAGCTTTCCCTTCCCGAAAAGCACATGATCATTTTTTGAATCATCATTTATCGATTTAAAATCCGAACCTGCAAATCAACATTCCTACCAACAATAAGAATGAGAAAGCAAGAATCTGTGATGCACACTTCGAATCCATCCTTTGGCATTTTCATCATAGATCGACGATCCCATTAGATCAGACAACAAAGCACCTTCGCTCGATCATCCAACCAAGAAAGTAAGCAAAAATATGCATTCCAACCGCCAAGTATCATCGAACTGCCTGCGAATTTCTTGATCCTAGTTTGATTGGGCACTCTCATTATGTGAACTTAACCAAGCCGGTCAAGCCGGCTAAGCCTGCCGTGCCTATCAAGACAGTAAAGCCCGTCAAGCCAGCGAGACATTATATGAAAATATCGTATGATCAAACGATACGTGTACAAGTCTGTCTGGATCAATGAAAACGAGAAACCGGCGCTAACGGTGCCCACTACTAGTCTTTTGCCACTTCTCTCATACTCGTGTGTGTGTATGAAGTCCAGCCAAAGAGGAAAAAGCCGAGAGAAAGAGACAGAACGAGTGATCAGGAGAGCACGTTCGTCGAAGGTTATACGTAATGTGCTCTCAGAGTACGAGCTCGCGGTTATACACATATTTTCGTGTGCGTCCCTCCTTGATTGGTGCATTGAGAAACGGCAGGACTCAAGTCATGGCGATTAAAGGAGGGGAGGGGGGGGGGTTTAATACATTCATACACCACAAGAGTAGCCATTGCCGAGGTTGTATCACCTGGTCGATGTAGTGCATGTCGAAGTTGGGTACGCTGGGCGCGTAACACATGTCTTTCAGCTTCCACGTGCTGGAAACATACAAGAAAAACAGACACGTGTTAGTGCAATGATCGCTCGCACGCAAATGGCGGATTATTTCATTTTATTTCAATTTATTTCAATTTTTTCGTGTTTGCGTAATCAAGAGAGTTAATGGTTGAACAATAAAATTGTATTTCTTTTGACAGAGTAACGCGTGGTTGGTGGAAAGGGATGAGGAGTGTGGTATCGATGACTGCACTTGAAATATTTGAGAATGTAGGAGGATTTGAGAAATACGTAATGTGGAAGCTTACATCGTTGGTACGCAGTGAAAATGATTTTTACTATTGTTTTTTGACGATTGGTAAATTCGAGCTGTGAAAATCGCGCAATTGTTTGATATTCTTTTTCCGAGATGTGTGTAAAATTTGATATATTGGTGCAACCTATAAAAACGACACAAACGATTAATTCCGCGATTTACAAAAAGATGCTATATTAGGGCAACCCAAACAAACCCAAAGAAGACTTTTATTGCGGGATTTATAAGAAATCTGCGACATTTTTGCTATCCAAATGAACCGTTTATTCCACGAATTCCAAACAAAAAGTATTTCAGCAAACCAAATAAACCTTTCCTTTCATTACTTATAAAAAGTCTCCTATAATTTACTAAGCCAAACGAACCTTCTGATAAGAATTATTAGAGTTAATGTGAGTGCAATAGAAGTTACCATTAAACAAGAGGAATAAGAAAAAAACGATCGCTTCGTTATAACAATGCAAGTTTAAATCTTATTCCGGTATTTTTCAAATTCGAGAGAGACGTTTGAAAAGGAATATCATTTCTGGGAGAGAAGGGTGCTAATAAAAACTTGGGTCGACTCACATTTCGAAAAGATCAACGGTGACTTGAGTCGCCGCTTTGAGTATGGCCAAGTGTTCCTTCAGTGCTGACGGATGGAGCATGTTCGCCCCCGCGTGTCTCGGCGTTTGTATGACCAATTGATGCGTCGATGGCGCCGCCTCGCCCAACGCTTCCGTCGCGTACGTCAATTCTTTTTGCAGCCTTCCGCCTTCTGTAAACAGACCGGAGAAAAAAGAAAAAAAAATTATAGACCTGTTCCACCATTCGAGAGTAGCCCAAGTGTAGGCCGAGTATCGGTTCATAAGAGTGGTTCGATATTCGCGAATATTCTTCCTCTATTCTTTCTATTTTTTTTTCCTCAGTTCCTTGTACTTTTTCTATTTCTTCCTTCTTTTCTCGGTTCCTTCTGTTTGTCCTCTGTTCCTTGCATTTTCCCTTTGTTCCCTGCTGTTTTTCCTCTAGTCCTTTTTTCTCCTCTTTGTGTTTGTGTTCCGTCACCTAGCGGCCGCAATCAACTTCCCCCCCCCCCCGTACCGTGCGATTGCTGGTACACTGTGGAAAACCTAAGCTGGTACAGCCGGTCCCAAGTTCAACCATTCACTTGACTCGATTCTTGAACTCAAGCTGACACATCGTTATTACAAATAAATATCTACAAACGAAAAAAAACGCACGTAGCTTATTTAACAAAATCATTTCGTAAAACACGTTTTATAAATCTAACTAATCGTTTAGTGGTGTGAACTATAGCTTATTTAACATGTCTGAACAACTGTTAAAACAACAAAATTTCGAGAGCACAATATGCATTTTGCATATTCAACGATTTTTTTCTCAGTGTATACCTTATGTTTTAATACGCCGCAAACAGTGAGGGATCCAATTGGAGCCTAATTTTTGTCGTGTTGTTTTTTCGGGGAATCCTCATCTGCGATATACCTAACAAATCCCTATGAAGATATGGGTACATCTTGGAACTCTGCAAGGGAATTTGCGCACAAAATCACGAACGGACACATTTTTTAATGTATCTAAAACGTTCTATTTCAGAATTTCGGGGGCAAAATGTTAAATGGCAGAGGTCGGGAAATAGCGGGGAATTCACGAGAATTCGAATGAGGACTCCATAATTCCGGCGTCCCCATCAAATCCCTATAGGGATATGTTAGGATTCGGGGTCTCCCCAACAAATTTCTGCATGGGAAGGAACATTATACACATAAATACACAATAAAGTTAAGGGAAGTCTATAAGGGACCAACCAACGCCCTGCCGTAATTTCTGCACGGGTGGTATACGTTCGAATAGTGGAGAAAGTAAAGAATAAAAAAATAATAATATAGTATAGTGAAATAAACATAATAATATAGTAATGATTATAGAATTTTTCACTAAATAATTTAATTTAATTGGACCCATGAATTCAACTTTTTCAAACTAAATCGCCGCAAATTTTGAAAATATTATTACTTTAAGATTTAGAATCAAGCGATTGATTAGGCTAAGTTATCAACAAATACAGTCAAAAAGTTGAAATAAACAAAGTCGTTTCAAACACCAAAGTCGAATTTATCTTCAATGATTGAAATGAAAAATTAACTTTTCTGAGTGCTAATTTATTATTTAGTGAGGCCCTAGGCTAAACAAGAAACGACATAGTCTCGTGAATCCACGATTCCTCCGTGGACTTTTGGTGCATCCCACAGTACCTTAAATAATACACCTCCCGCCCCCTGCTCCTTTCCCCCCATTCCTCATGTTCGTATCCTGGGGCACAAGTTCCTGATAAAGATACAAGTGCTCGATATCGGAAAATAATCAAGTCGCGGTGCGAGAGACGATGAGAGATGAGATCCCCCTCCCCCCACCACACTGGCCCGCGCCGCTCGAGTCAGCCAATCCCCTCAGCCCCGCGCGTCTTCGGGCAAAGTGTAATTGGTAAGTCTCGTTACAGAGACGGGTGGTGGAAGCGTACAAATGCGGTTGTGTGTCGTCATCGTTCGCAAGTAGGATATAACGAGAGAGCTTTCTTCCTTCGAAAGAAGAATTTCTCGATGCTCGGCTTCGTCCCAGGGATTTTGAGACGACGATGCACGGAAGGAGAAGACGGGGTGGAGGAAAAGAAATAGAAGGGGGGAGTGACTGTTCCCTCAGTTCTCTTTCTCGCTTCTATATACCTAGTAAGATTTCACCGTCAAAAATGCCGACGGCGTATTTGCTCGTTCCGGAGGAGTCTCGGCGCGGTGTTCAGCACGACCGTGGACCACCCGCGTGTTGCCTCCACTGGCTCCGCGTGGAGCCCTAGTGGTTCTCAATTGCCTCGAATTTTTGGATTGATGGCGCATTTGTTTTTTTCAGCCCTCGTACGCGTTATGGAGGGTTGCAAAAGGAGAGGAGGAAACCTGGGAGAAATGGAATTTACCGATAATTCGATGAAGCGATGTATGGAGACCCAAACAAACCAAAACAGACATTTATGGAATTATGGGATTTATGTTGTACGTAACCCAAACAAACCCAAACGGAAATTGATGGCCAGATTTACGTTGTACGTAACCCAAACAAAAATTGATGGACCGATAAGTGTCATCGTGACTCTCTCCGGACTTTCGTTTTCGGGAATAGAACAGGGTGAGCACCCCTGAAAGATATTATTGTGAAAACGTAACGGGGAAATAGATATACAAATGGGCTTTCGATGGTCGCAGTTCTATAACATTGAACTTTGTGTTGTTGAAACGCAAACAACAATATTGCAGTTGTGCACTGGGTATTGTTGTATAATCTGTACGATTAATAACTTCTGTCTTTATTTGGATTTACGGGTATAAAAAATAATGGAACTTGGAAAGGGTATGTCTCTATAGTGTACAAAAATCTCAAATTCGGAATTCTAATATTGTCAGGGAGAAAGCAAATTTCACATTTATTTGTTTTTTTTGGACTGCAAGCCTTGCTCGATTGCCAGTTATCAATTGTAGACTAATCTATACGTAGACTTTGTCTCTCTTGACCTCCACAATTCATTTATCGTATTACTTTATGTTTTTTATTGTTGAGTTCATCAAATATATATAATTTTATTTATGATTAAATACAATAATTTCGTATTTATCAATTTATTCTCTTCATGTGTGTATGTATGTTCCTCCTTACACCATTTTCGGGTTTTTACGGCTCCTCCTTATTTGTCAGTTGAATTAATTTTCTTTGTTTTTTTCTCTATCCATTTATTAACTTGCGCATTCATGATGAACCAGCCTGTAGAATGCGAGTATCTTGCAAGGCGTTCTGCCTGAACATTGAGAGATCTCTATTTGCCGCTTCTTTCCCTCTCTCTCTCCTTCTCTTCCTCACATAATAAAGACGCTACTCTTCCGGAGATCTCCGTATGCCGCCAGCATTAAGCTGCATAACGGAGGAAATGATTTTCAAATAAGCGACAGAGAGTGTGACCGCGATGTGTGGAGGAAAACATGTCTCAAGAGGTTCACCAACATGATATTTTTATTGCAGAATTTCGTAGCTTCAAGTCTTAACTTTAATTTTCCGAGAGTTTTAGCAAACTTCAACCGAGCGTGATAATATACGATTTTTACACCCAAAGTCCCAAAACCGACCCAAAATTACAAAGATTTGTAATCCCAAAATGCATATTTTTCATACACAACAATTTTTAATACACTGAATAAAACCTTCGTTAAAAAATATATTTCCACATAAATTTATAAATTCAATCCCGAGCAATGTGAAAGTCACGACAAACCCCGAATACTGGTGATTTGCCCAGGATATTATTGCGCCCCCAAAACCGACAGAGAACTCCAAAGACCCATGGTCCCAAAACGCCTAACAGGAAAAACAGGGAAATAAAATCGTACGCGCATGCGCAACAATAATAGCCATTCCTAGACAACATTTATACGTCGTAAAATACTCTTAACCGGTAATAAATAAAGGAGACCAGGCGTATCGACGCATAAAGGGTACACATCGGGTACCCCGCGTGTGCGTATAGTTCGGTAGGATGAGAAGGGAGTCCGAGAATTTCATGATTTATCGACGGGGCGTCTCTGTAATTATTTCTTCGTCCCTGTCTCACTTAGCGCGGAGCCCTCGCGGGACTGTACCCTTCCGGCTACCGTAATTGCACCGTAAGATCCCAAGCACCCCCCTCCCCCTCCTATTCCCTTACCGCGCCTTTTTCTCCCCCTCCGCTTCTCGATCCTTTCTAAATGTATTCCTCTCTCTTTTTCTCTTCGGGTCTTTCGATCTTTTCTCGGTCGCCTTCCGTATCTCGGGGCTCCGTTCGTGAATCGCGATTTCTCTGTCGGAAGCTTAGGTGGCCCCAACAGAGAAACAACGGCTATTCAAGACCGAGTCTCGTTTCCGGATGCGTATATCTCATCAACATTGACTCCATTGTGTCCGTACGTTTTCATTTTATTCGCTCCCCCTTGAACCTCCATCTTCCTGTGTACGAAGTATGGGGTATTCTGGATGGACCGGCTCGAAACAAACAATTAATTACGTTGAGCTCGCACCGTTTTAAAGCAAGTAATTTTTTAAAAATTGTTCTTAATTTAGATTGTAGTGGATTTTATTTTTTCGTCAATCTCCTCGCTGCTAAAATGTCTTCGTTTTTTAAATATATTTTCTTTACAGATTTCTAGCTATAACTTGTAGAAAAAGTATTTGTTTAATAATGCTTGTTTTGAATGCTTGTACAACCTATTTTCGCCCCGTACATCCGCCGATAGATAATTCTTTAATTAAAATGAATTAATTTTTGTTGCATTGTTTGCAGTTCATAAATTCATATGAAACCGTAGAATTCCATAACATTCGAAAAACAATGACATGTTCATAACATTATCGAGAAATGTTTAGCAATTGTTTAGCAATTTATAATAAATTTGCGAAATGTGATTTTCGTTAAAACAATAATGAAAATGAGAGAATTAAGAAAAACATTTCGTTGCGTTCCAACGATGAAAACTTCAACCCAATAATCCTTGCCAATCACTGTATAAATATCTGTTAACATATGCAGAGTGCCAATTTCAATGCTAATAAAAATAAATAAAGTGATAAACTAAAAACAACACCATTGCGTTCCAGAGATTCATTCAAGCCCATCCAGGTGTGGAAATCCCGGGCAGCGATGTTTGATCAAGAGTTTTGTCAACAACACCACGTGGAGAGCGCCGAAGATTCGACGGGCGAATCATTGGCCGCGTAACACAAGTCTGAATAGGCGACTGTCCGTTTCCGCAAAGGGAACCTAACAATCAAGCGCAGGTGTAACAATCGTGTAAGATACAAGAGGGAATCAGAAGGAAGAGTCTAGAATAAACAAGGTCCCTGAGAACGTCAGGAGAAGGATTAAGAGACTGGAAGCCTGTGGAAGAAGAAGACTGGAGGATGACGAAAATGAAGAAGCGCGTGGTGGAAAGCGCTCCTGCCTTGCTTCTGGCACCGCGATCGCATGGTGGCGGGCAGCCACGTGTGTGCTCGTGCTCCCGAGCTGATACACCTCAACACACACGCATATATATATATATATATATATGCATCAAGCATACGCGCCCTCGGGGACCAAACGCGAAGCTGGTTTCGAAAAGACAGGCAGGTGCACGAGAGATACGCGTTACATCGGTGGGCCCGATCCACAAAGGCACATCCACACCCCACACACATTGATTCAGCATCAATGTTGAAGAAGTTCGTTTCTCGGTGGATGCTCGAGACGATGGCCGATATAGAATGGACCATAAGGACTACCGCGGACTCCGGAGTACGTCTACACCAACGTCTTCGGGGCCAGGAAAGATCCTTCACCGAAGAAAAGAGAAGATTAAGAGGGCCCAGAGCGATTGGGCGGTCCAATGAAAACTTTCAATGTGTATACACATTGGGCTTTTTTGGATTCGTGTGGGTTCTCTGATCTTTCGGCGCTGATGGGCTTAAGAATCCTCTCTGCGTGTATGTATGTTTGACCAAAGTTCCTCCATCACCGGCGTATACTCATTAAAAGGATGTAGAGAATCAATGGCGAACTAACGAACGTAGGAACGTAAGAGGAGTCGGGAAAGACAGAGAAAAAAAATTGAGAGGGCGAGAGAGTGGCATATATCAGGGAAGAAATACGTGGTGTACTATGCATGAAATGAAGGAAGATATCTCACAGGCAATTTAAAGTTGCATATCTATCACCATGATTCAACAAAATACTTTAGATAAACTTCGAGAAACAACCGGATCTCGTTAAAAGCCTATAATAATCAAAATAATAATTGCAATAATCTCACGAATAATTGTGATGGAGACACTCCTGGGATATGGGTGTGGTTTTTTTACGTCTTTCACTGGTTCATTGGTAAGCAAATGTATTTGCCATGATTCAATGGGTAATTAACGAATTGCTCGGATTGAACTTTATTTGTTATTTAGCTTATGTGCTCTTTAACAAAGATATAAAAGCCTGATAGAGACCAGGAGAAAGCTTGCTTTATACTTTTTTTTATCCAAACCGACGCTAGTGGCTGGACGGTCAGAGTGCGACTCGGGGGATCACTGAAGTTAAGCACCATGGGCAGCATTGAGGCGCGGCTGATACTTGGTTCGGTGACCGCTTGGCCGTGCTCTGGCTGGTGCATCGACCAATGAGCGGGAGGCCAATTTTTCTGAGGTCTTGGCATACACACTTCAACAAAAAGTCTGTACACAAAGGAATCCGAAGAATACAAAGCCGTCTATACCGGTACGAGTTTTCCACAGTTTCCCTGTGCCCTCGGCAAATGCGGTATAGTGTAGTGTAAGTTGCCTGTGGCCGCAATGGGGGTTCGGTTCTGGTGGGGTATTGAATAGGGAAGTTACGGTGAAACAGGGAAGAAAGATGGCGGAACAGCGAAGAAATGGGGAAAAATGTAAATAGGAAGGGGACAGGTAAAAAACACTAATCGCGCGAACCAATGAGGAAGAAGTCAATTAAAAAAAATCCTTTTTTATCCAGGCTGCTCCACCTATCGTTCTGATTGCGTTTTTCTCGGGCAACGGAATCGGATTGTATTCAATTTCACGAATTATGGAATATTTATTAACACGGGCATCCTTCTGGATGGGTAAAATGATAAAACGTTTTCGGTTACGTTTATTTTACAATGCTAGGGTATTGGGATACTCTACATTTAATAGGACCTTTACGAGGAATATAAAGTCAAACGATGTTGTAAATCCAAACAATGTAAATAAATGGACAAGTTCTTGATATCGAGCGATTCTTTCGAGAACCGATAAATTTGAGAAGTTCAAAGTCGTTACTAATTTTTTATGACGTTTATTAAGAATTTAAGTTATATAAAGCAAGTAAAAAATAGGAATGTCCTTACAGTCCAGAAAAGTACAATTTTTATGTACTTCGTAACCCCCCCCGTTGAGAGTAAGCTCCAGCCGTTGAGAATCTTTACCATTTTTGGCTGACTACGGCAAAGCCAAAGGAGGGTTATGATTTTGACAGGCTATGTATGTATGTATGTGAGTATGTTCATCTGTTCCCTTATAGCTCCTAGTCCATTTATCGGAACTTAACATATGAGGTATCGTTAAAACTGTCTTGATTGGCCGCTGAACATAGGCTACGTAACATGTCGCACAACTCGATGTGGCGCCCTTTAGCGGACAAAACAGAACGTGTTAAAAATAAAAATGAGATAAATACACCGTGTTTGGTATCATTTGAAAGGGCTTCACTAGTACTTTTCCAAAATATTACTCAAATTTAAAGTTACGCCCTCTAGCGGACAAAAAGTAATGTGTTAAAAAATAAAAATGAGATAAATACTTCGTGTTCGGTATCATTTGAAAGGGCTTCGCGGACAAACAATAATGTGTTAAAAAATAATTTTAAAAAAAGTAAAAAACTAAAACCCGACTGCGACAAAAAAAAAGACACTGAAAAATTATGAAACAAGACTTTCAGGCTATGGAAATAAACAAGGTAACTGAGAAAAAAAAAACAAAAAAAAGCCGCAGTCACACGTTGTAGTTACCATCCGAAACACTTTAATAACGTGTGACTACGGCTTTTTTTTGTTCTGTTCTTTTTTTCCAGTTACTTTGTTTATTTCAGTAGCCTAAAAGTCTTGTTTCATACTTTTTGAGCGTCGGTTTTTTTTTTTCGTAATCGGGTTTTAGTTTTTTACTTTTTTCGTGGTTTCTCCTAAACGCTAAGAATATATGATATAAAGAAACAAAGTGAGATACCCGATTTTGCATCTTTCTTGGGTTCGGTAACAAAACATTTTGAAAGTTAATGTGTTCTTCGAGTGAAAAATTGTCGACCAAACAATGTCACATTGAGAGAGATTCAACTTGAACATGAATTTTAGATTCTTTTTTATTCATTAAATTATCGAAAGGACGACGTCCTTCAATCTTTTTACCCCAGCCGTCTACGAGGTGCCATGAAGGAACGGGTGGAAGAAATTGTTATTGTCCGATCGCAGATGGTTTCCTGTTACGGAATGGTGCGCTCTCAAATTTCACTTCCTCGTGCGGGGGAGGATGCAGTTATGCACGAGAGACGAAACACGTAAACTGCACAATGGACATACTCGAGAATTGCCATCGACGATGTTTCGGGTCAATTCTTTGCGACTCCGGGAGTAACGAGGGAAATATTTGATTTTCTTCGATATGATGATGAATTTATGGCTCTAACAGGGGGACCAGTAAATAAAAAACAGGATATTGAAGACAAACAATGAATAAGAAAGTACAAAAACCGCGGTTGGAATTAAATTTGAAAATTACGATTTAATTATTAATTTATTGATTAATTCATCGTACTTTTCTTTATAGAATTGATTGATTCATTAAAAATGTCCTAGTAATTTAACTTTGGTGAAGAAGGTGATACGATTGAGTACAAAAATGGTTTGGCTTTCACATTTTCTTACATCAGATGATGATTGATATTTTTTATGCCCTAGTCTATGCTTTCGAGCAATGGTTTTAAAGATAACAAAATAAAATGAATTATGACAAATAATAACGAAATAGAGAAAAATATGTAAAATATATGGCTATATAACCCAAAAAAAGGAGTAACAAATTACTAATTACGAATAATAACAAAGTAAAGAATACGTTATTCTATAATAACAAAGTAAGAAATCTACGATCCATACCAAGAAAAGGCAATAACAATTTGGTGGATTATAGCGAATAAGAAAATAAAAAGAAATCAAATATAGGAACCAAAAATCACTACTCAAGTAAAGTAATAATAATAATAATAAGAGAGTGAGAGAGAGAGGGAGAGGGTAGCAATGAAGGGAAAGGGGAAGTTCTATCGGTTCGAATTGGGGTGATACACACGTGCGGACAGTTTAACGGCGTGTGAAAATAAAAAGCACGTGTTGAGTATCGAAATTTTGTTCCCTTTGGAGCACGAGCTTCGTTTAAGATCTTCTCTCTCTTTCTCTCTTCGCCTATCTCTCTTGCATTCTCAACGTGCGCATTGCTTTTTGCGGTTTTATCTCTTCTAGAGTCGAGCCAGCGAACACAATGAAATTTCTCTCTCGTGCAGTCTTTCCCACTGGAGACATTGAGCCTCCCTGCCTGCCTCTCCCTCTTTCGAACTCTCTCTCACTCTCTTTCGTTCTCTGTCTGGCATATCCAAAGTAGAAGCAGGAATACAAAATCAGTGGTACACGTGCGTTTACTCCGCCTCGTTATATTTTTGGCTGCCATCGTGCGAGAGCCTGCAAGAGTGACGGGTATTTTTGAGAAAAAAGAAACAAAGAAAAAGCCGAAACATCGTATAACGTTCAAGTTTGCAACGATGGGAAATTTGTAAAATTTAGAATTGTTAGAAACGTTCGAATTTGATCATCTAATGCAAAAATCTGACAATTTGAGAAAAAAAAACAAAAACTGATGTTGGAGATCTTCTAATGAGAGAATAGAATAATTCGAAATCTAATTTAAATAAAATTTAAATTCGGATCATGCAATTTGACAATTTTTATAAATAGAGATGCACGCGTGAAATGAAAAATAATATTTCTGGATAATGGAGAAGAGAAAGGCCAAAAAAATGAAACAAAAAAAACCTTTGTTTACTGAAAAAACGTTTTAAACTTAAAAAAAAATCGAATTTCAACGATGTACTGCTTCAATGTCACACAAGTGGGAGTATTACGTTCAAGTTCTCGGATTCTTCACGAAAAAACTGATCGGAAATTTTTCCGCTTCTCGTTTTCCTTTTCTAAGCGGGTAGAAGAGAGAAAAAGAGAAATTGTGCATTGTACAGTTGAGAGACACTGCTATGCCGTCATATAGCGCGGAGATACAGAGAGGTACCCTCCCAGGACGCCCAGGACTTTAATCTCGGGAGCGAGGGGAAGAGTTACGGAAGGGCGGCGAGAGGGGAGTGGGCACTTTATCCGTACTTATACAAATTGGCAATTAAGCGAACACACCATAAGAAAACGGTACTGCGTACGACAAGGTATACTTCCAACGACAACAAGTACACTGATATGCGAATAATTTTTTTTTTACCTGCACAAACGAAGTACGGAGGTTGTAATCAACCCCGTATCAAAATTGACACGCTTGCACGAAGATTGCATCGTTGGAATGCAACGAACATTTGTTTTATCATTAGTTTCTTATTTTTACTTTTATACTAAATCATGCATTTTAGATTTGTTGCAAATCGCTAATAAACATCCGATATAAAATTTCTCATTAGGGGCTTAATAGCTCAAGTTTGTTCAAAGCAAATGCGAAAATTCCAAAAATGAGTCATTTTCCATCGCAACTATGGTAACTTCAAAATCGATGCTTCGTCACTTTCAAACTCGAAGGTATTGTAAAAACTGATTGATTTTTACGAATCGGTCCTAATAACTATGCATTACGATACAGTGTGCATGTAGACTTTTTCAATAATTTTAATGTACACTTTTATATAACATAGCCCCTTGACGACGTTCCCTTTTTAGAACATGATATTTCATTTTATTTCATCCATTTTCAGAAGATAACCTTCCATTTTCATAAGACAAAAGCCTCATAAGCATCCCTAAAACCTTGAAGTACCTATAAAAAACAGGTCATGAAAAAAAAAACAGGCAGACAAACCGTACATGTCCTACAGTCGAATAATTCCGGATATTGAGAACCGTTGATCGAAAGGAAGGTCAACAAAAACCCGGGAGACTTTTCCAAAGTAAATTTTCGTAGGATTGTAGCTGGGGGTGGGTTTTGACGCGCATCGTTCTCGGAGATCGTGTTGGGCAACGGTCGCAGCTTGGTCCCAAATGACGAAGGGATTCACGAGAAGATCGAAGATGCAAGTCGTTGAAACTCGTCTGTGTTGTACGTGAGTCTCCATGGTAGACCCATGCGGGAGGAGAAAGAAGAGCGGAGTTATGGTATGGTTGACTTTGGTGGAGCTCGGTAGGAACGAAGAGCAGCAACAACACAGAGAGGGCTCTCTTGACCGAGTTGTGAGTGAGGCCCCGGAGCGAGCTTAGCTGGTGCTCTGGCTCTTTCTGGCTCTTTCTGCGCCATAGTTGATTAAGAAGGCAGGGAAAGAGAGACAGACAGAGAAAAAGAGAGAGAGGTGAGAGTAGGAGTTTGGAGGGAGAGAAAAAGAGCTCAAACTTTCTTGGTTGAGGGTCTGAGAGGCACGCAGAGGTCCAAACGCTCTTCTGCGGATCCCTGGGCTATGGCTCTTCCCGTGGCTTCGCTTGGGCCAAGCCTCAAAGAGCCAAGAGAAAGGAAGAAAGGCAGAAAGACGGAAAGTCAGAGCGACAGAGTAAGGGGGGGGGGGGCGTAGAAAAGAGACTTGCATCGCTGGATGGTTCTCGGTTGGCGCACACGGAGATCTCTGGCGAGAACCCAGGCCACCCACCGCGACCATTCACCGGAACCGAGTCCCGTCCAATACCGGTGGTGCTCATGCACCCGCGGGGAATCAGCTAAATCCTCTCTCTCTCTCGGTCTCTCTTCGTCTCTTTCCCTTGCCATCGCAGTTTGCCATGACGCACGTGTCAATCAATCGTTCTCTACCTGCCTGAGCCAATTTATGCCTCTCCGGGTAGATGGGAGATTGTGACGAGATTCAAGTTTCCGTCTTTGGAATTCAACGAAAATCGATTCTTCATTCTCGAATTCTCAATTTCGTTTTCAGGCTAGAAAACTAAAATCACCGAAATATTTTTAAAAAATTTCTGGTAGATATTAATTGCGTCCATTTGGAGCAGAAATATTTTGCAGAATGATCAAAATTTTTAAAAATTGATAATTACAACGAAATGGATTTGTCTCTATCTCTTTGTTTCTTTCCAAATTTTTTCGTTTGAATAATTAAGGTTTAAAATAGAAAAATCGTGGCTACAAGTCTAGATCACGCCGTACGGGTTTAGCATCCCAAATACCTAATTTTGAAAAAATAACTCTTAGAGATGTTAATTTTCCACTTTCCATAATAATCGAAGACGAGCTCGACGATATTGGTGACGGTTTTATCGAGGTTTTATCAGTAACTCGACATCAGTTTCAACTATCCAACAAACTTCTAAATTTTTTAATTAAATTCTTTTCAGTTTTTTATTCAATATATATATATATATATATATATATATATATATATATATATATATATATATTGAATTCTCCAATATTTGCTAATTGCTGAAACAAATCCTTCATTGTTTTATAAATCAACTTCGAAAAGTGACAACGGCAGTTTATTTATTGCAAACTTACCCTTATCAATTGCTCGAGCCTAAATCTTGGCGATATAACAATTTTCCTAATTTATCAGGGGTTTGCTTTATTCACATGTATATAATTAATGAATTATTGATCGAATTATTCTGAAATAATGCATGTATCATTATTCTAACAAGAACAATAATTCCTCCAAGTTTCAAGAATTCTTAACACACACTGTTTCGTACTTATTAGCTTTAAAATGACAATACTGATTTCACATTTACCAAATTTTGATAATATTCGACAAAATCTCATCAAAGAATATTTTTTGCGTGAAAAATGATCAAAATTGATCCCAAATTCGATAAAGTCTCAAAGAATAACTTTCGTCTGAAACATCCAATGGTGAATACTTGGTTGGCGACCGTTCAGCCGGTTGTTGAAAGCGATTGAAGCTGTCATGGACGAACGAACGTTTCCCACAGTCTATACCTCAAGTGTAGAATGAAGATTGAAATGAACGATTATGCAAAAACCGGTGAGGCGTAATGAAAAAAATAAAAAAAAAAAGAAAACATTGGAAATCCAAAAAACAACACTATTTGTCAAATAAGATTTCGAAAAATCCCCACGAATCGAATTACCGGAAGTGCTTGTCAGCGCATTTTTTCGGAGTGTCCTGCACGTGGATTTTCGTGAGGACGCCCCCGGAGTCCGGTTGAGCATGGGCGTGACAGGAAACGCGTCAAAGTGTGTAAAAGATTTGTGTGATGACAACGGATTTCCGGGTGTCGAAAAGTCTAGGAACATTAAAATCGAGATATCCGACGGGCAGAAAACTCGGGAAAAAGGACATGAATAAGAAATCGAAAACCACCATGCACCATAGCTGGATACGCAAACGTCTACAAGTAGGAAAAGGTGTCTAGAAATGTGCAAGATGAGATCCTCTACAGGAGGGTTCCTTTGTTGGGTCTTCGGTTGGTAAAAAACAACAGAGGTCTAGTGAATGTTTGATGGCGATGAAGTCGGAATGTGCTTCTTGAAATTAAAGAAAAATTATAATTCGATAAAATGGAGAGCGATAATCATCAAAGAATGTATTTCAAATGAAAAACGATAAACATGAAACGTTGCACTCGAAATTAAAAACGGTACTTAAGAAAAATTTCACTGGAAATAAAAAAAAGATAATCATGAAAAGTAGGGTGTAGGATCATTCTGACCCTGGGTGACCGCTGAGGGTTAATGAACTAATCTAATCTCTCTCTGAACGAAAGGTCAGAGATATATATGAGTTTCGGAGCTACCCCCTGTAGTTTTTCATTTCACTTCTCGCTCTCCATCATTTATCGTATCTCGTTCTAACATTTTACGTCCCCTCGTCGATATATGCCCTTTTCCTGTTCCTCGTTTTCTTCACCCCGCCCTCTCGTCTCCTTTATTCTTTTACTTTTCTGTCCGGAGCTTCTTTTCCTGCTCGTTTTCGTGATGGCTCGTTGTTCCTGACTCTGACTCTCTCTCTCTCTCTCTCTCTCTCTCTCTCTCTCTCTGGTTGCACTTGCACGCGTCCGTTCTCTAGAGTCCCTCCGTTCCTCACGGTCAAAGGCAGAGGCTAATGAAGATGTAAGCAGTCGCGGTTGGCTCTTGTCGTGCCTTCTTCTCTCTCTCGTTCCCTCCGCCTCTTTCCTCTTGACAGACGCTACCTCGACGCTGATCGCTCTCTACAGGAACTTTCACGAGGAGCCTTCTCTGAACACTCACGATGGGAGACCGGGGGAGAAATAAACTCCGCGACACAAATTTTAGTCGATGCATTATCGCTTACGAAGATCCGTGCAACAACTTTCCATCGTATATATTAGACGCGGACACTCAACCACGTTTTCGTACAAAACGTATATGTTACGTGTTGCGTGAAACGGTGGGGAGAGAAATTGTAATAAAATATCCTGATTCCGGAGATTGAAATAAAATTTTCCAGTCACGGGTTCTGGAAAGTTTCCGGATACCAGAGATTGGCGGAAATTGTGTTTCTCAGATATGTAGAAGGTGTAACATTTTACAACTCTGGATTTGTAAGAATATTTTTCCGATCGAAAAATTGTGGCGAGATTCACGGTTCCAGATACAATATATATATATATAGAGAGAGAGAGAGACAGAATAACCAACACTCTGTAGAAGGCAGCTTGATATCGGGTGGACCATGGACACGATGAATTTTCTATAATATTGGTGGTGTTGACGGCGGTGGCGTGCACGATGGGTGACGCCACGCTCCGCCGCCTGTCTTCTCGCCACCGTTCTCAGAGGCGACCGCGGATTGTTCCCGGAATAGACTGCAGGATGCCCAGCCCGCTTGCACCCCCGCCCCCCCAATGTTCATAAGCGGAAATCAGCTTCTCACCCCGTAATCCAAAGTTTCGGCTTGTTGCGCACTGTCGACTGGGACGACGACAACACGATTAAGAAGGAAAAATGTCATTTGGTTCAGTTCCTCTCATACATGTATACAAATAATTCCTTTTTTTGAGTTGTCGACTTCCGGATGTGAGTCAATTTCAGTTTTTATCTCCAGCAACCACACCACGGAGCAAATCTATTCAACGAGACGCGGGTGCTCGTTTCTGTCATTAGGTTGCATACTTTTTCGCCCTCACTCGAATAACGCGGGAAGACACCGTGAAAGAGGAAAATACGTAGGCGTGGGTGTCGCAGTCGCGACGAGACCAGACTTTCTGAGGAACAATGCACCCGCATCATTATCGAGCCAGTCAACTCACGGATATCCGGTGTTGTTGATCTCATGACACGTCCAGCATCTTCGTTGCACTCTAACCTCGAAACAAAAAACGTTCACCTTTTCCTGTACGATATACTCACACGTGCGCGCATACACAATGGAGTGACAAAGTGTGCAACGCCGTTGAAGATCCTAGAAAGTTCAATAATATTCGTTTTCTGAAACGTTCGAAAGTCGTTGGAATACAATGAACCGCGGTCCCACGATTGCCAAATGCAGTCCAAACTTCCCACCACTAAACTGCAATAAAACACAGTCCCATAATTGTAAAATACAATCAAAACTTTTCAGCACCGAATTGGAATGAACCGCAGTTTCACGATTATCATCTTTAGTCCAAAGATATTATAATGGGACTCCAATGAATACGAATGCATTAGCACTCGCGTGAAAAGACGAGGGCGAAGTATTAAAAGATAAGAATAAGGCTACCACTCGTTTGATTAATTGAAGAAATGAATGAAGCTATCATTGGGGAGGGGAAGAAAAGAGTTTGGAGGCTCTTCATCAACGTCCACAGTTGTCTCGTATTCATGAGATGACATCGCGAATCAAAATGGATCGCGTACGGGACGAGAAAACAACGCTCCACGGCGAGTATGTGTGAGTGAAAAGAAAAGAAAAAAAGAGAAGACAAGAGACATAAAGAACGAATAGGATAAATATAGGGGCCACCCAGCACGCGACTAATGTACCCGTACTCGTTTTACCGAGGAAAGACGAGCCACGAGACCCCGCGAGTTCTCTCCGAGACTTTTCAGAACCCTGAGAATTCCAGGGACGAAATCCGGAATAGCGAACACTTCGGGCACTTACTTTTGATCTCATTCACCGTCAGTCATCATCAAAGCTCTTCGACCCTATCAAATTTGAACGCAATGAAAGTTTATCGAAAGGTTTCGTACTCACCCTGAACCCACAATTGCTCGACCTTGCTGTGCACCTGGGCGGACTTCAGGGCGACGCAGAAGGTGGCCAATGCGAGGATCGCGACGAACAACACTTTGCCCGCGTGCCTCTGAAGAAAGTAACCCAATTGGCTGAGCTGGTCCTGCAATCTCGCCCTAATCCATACCGCTGATCTCTGACCCTCCGCCTTTCCCTGGTCGCCGAAACACACCCAGAAAACATTGAACTTAATTAATCGATCGTAATAACTTCCACGCGAGAGCTACGCAATTTGTTCAAACAATAAGGTGACTTTTGAAATTTCACGGGTTTCGTACATCCGATTTTCAGTTTATGTTTGCTTGTTGTGTTGGTACACGTGTCCTCAACATATGTTTACATCAGGCATTTTGCATATTTCGTTTATTCTTGATAGATATAAAGATTAAATATGGTTTGGGGTGCTTGGCGATTGTTTTGCTAACGAATACGATAATGGACCCGCTGACGGAGCTTTTCTCGTTTGTGATTGTTTTGGCGAAAAACAATCGCAAACAAGCGAAAAAAAATTCCTCGATTTTTTTCTTCCCAAAGTGAAAAAAGCCATAAATGGTCGGAGATTTGCCACCATTGAGGAGAAAAAAAGCGCATCAACTTCGAGACCATTCTAATTTATATCGCATATTAGTAGTACATCGCATATTAGTAGTACATTGAGGATTGGAAAAAGCGTTGGCACAAGGGTAGTATATCTGAGGTGGATTACTTTGACAAAATAGATCCTAATAATGAATAAATATATATTTTTCTCTTATGAATCGATAATTCAAAATTGACAAAAATATATATTTTGTGAACATGGTGAAAATGGGAAAATAAAAATCTAGAAAATGAAACGTCGTTGCGTGAAAATTTCTACAATTCATGTTACTATTCACTATTCTATCGAGAACTATAATTCCTGAAAATTACAAGTATCGTTGGCGATTTTTTAATGTTTATCCAATAAAACCTTAATTCTTCGAGATATTCATTGCAACGTCTATAAACGTCAAACTGTCCATCGTACAGGAGAAAAAAAAGAAGCTGCACCGGTTTCAGATCATAGGTGAACCAATCGCAGCTCTTTAGATCTCTTAAATTGACCGGATGGACTCTGACGATGATAAGTAGCGGAGACCCCAGAGGGGCAAGAACATTTCAAATTTTTCGACTCAGATAAAGTTGGAGGATGCGAAAGAGATGAGAATTGCCAGAAGCGGGACTGGTCCAGAAAGGACGATGAATCCGGGATGTATAAGTGGGAGAGAAAACACCCGGAAGCACATAAAGAAACAGAAACGATGAAAAGAGAGGAACACATGTGTACAGAGTGTCCAGAAAATTACACATCATACTTTGATTGACAACTACCAAAATAGCGAAGATGTTTTCAAATATAACCGGATATTCAAAAAATATATATGAAAAATACTAATACGTTGATTTTTCTCTATATTGTTGAGTAACGTTACTTTTTCTATCTAAACTTTTGTTGGTAAATTCAATTTTGGATAGTTGTCATATCTGAGAATACCATTTTACTAATTGATGCAAATTGATATTCTTATCATCGTCATTATTATAGAATATAATTTTTTGTAAATTAGGAAAATGTCTGACAAATATACAAATCAATACATGATTATCAGTTATTTTCATATCCAAGAATATAATTTCTTATAAATTAGAAAAATCACTGACGAAAGGGTGTCGATTTTTATTTTTTTCTAGTACAATAATTTTTTCATAGGAGCAAAAAGATAGCAATTTTTTAAATTATAAACCATTTTTTGGCGAACACAATAAAAGCTTTTTTTGTTTATAAAAATAAAAATTACTAGGTTGCATAAAAAAAATAGAAATCGATGCATTCTGTCAGGTCTTTTCGTAATTTATTTTAAAAAACTGGGCAAATGCGAGTAGGACTCGCGCACGAAGGGTTCCGTACCGTCCGTAGCAAAAAACGGTAAAAGATCGTGTTTTTTGTATGGGAGCCCCCCTTCAATATTTATTCATTAATTTTATTATTTATTATTAAAGTAAAAATACAACTGAGTATTTTGTGAATATTTCAAGCGCCTACCTGTTGCCATTATTGATATCGAGCAAAAAAGATTTTTTGTATGAGAGCCCCCCTTAAATATTCATTTTTTGTTTTTAGTATTTGTTGTTATAGCGGCAACAGAAATACATAATCTGTGAAAAATTCAGCTGTCTAGGTATAGCGGTTCTTGAGATACAGCCTGGAGACAGACAGACAGACAGACGGACAGACAGCGAAATCTTAGTAATAGGGTCCCGTTTTTACCCTTTGGGTACGGAACCCTAAAAATTATCTGTTCGGACGTCACAACTATACAAATCTAAATTTATGAATAAATGTATTAAAAAAAACAATTAAAATAAACCAATTTAAATAAATGCATGTAATTAAATATATTATTTTTATTATTATTATTCCTCCGTAAACCCTTTGGGGTATTTACGGCCCCTCCCTACTTATTTTTCCTCTGTTCCTTCTTTTTTCCCTATGTTTCCTCCTGTTTTTCCTGTATTTAATTTTTCCTGCTTTTATTACTCTCTGTTTCCGTTTTCGGCTTTCACCCTCTGCACCGTATTTACCGTGCCATTTCTGGCACGAGCATAGGGCAACTGCGGAAAACCTATGCCGGTACAGCTGGTTCCAAGTTGACCTCCCGGCCGCGAAACGAGTTTCATCGAAAAATGACGAAGGAAAAACTCGGACGCTACCGGTATTTGAACCCGGGACCTCCTGGTCCGCTGGCAAGCACTTCACCACTTTGACCAACGGGCCAGTTCGACGATGTAATTAAATCAATTATTCATATACGAGAACTATTCATAAGAACATTTATGAAAGAAGTTTACAAAAATGTTCACATGAAAGTCGTTTTTTTTAAGATGCATTTCTCTACCTTGGTAGTTTTTTACCAGAACTCCCTACTGAATTGTAGTGCCTATTTTCGGAACACTCTGTATATATATTCTTTAGCCGATCCACGAGCGTAAACGAGAAACTCTCTTTTGCACCCTTTCTATCTCTATATTCATTTCTCCCTCTCTCTACCTCTCTATTCTCTGCCTTCTTGTACGCTTTGTGTCTGGCCGCAACATTGCGGGAGCGGCAACGCTGCGCTCTACCTGGTGGCCACACTGACAATGTGCTGGGTGGACCACCCGCAAGAATACCTATCGCTCTCGTGTTCACGAGAGAGAAAGAGTGAGAGAGAGCGGGGGGAGGTGGGGGAAGGGGCGAAGAAGAGCGAAAGATTGAGAAAGAGAGCGACACAGCAATGGGAAACGTCGAGACGTACATCGAGGCGAAATATAACGTCGTGTTGTTACAGCGACGAGTCGGAGTTCTGCTCCGGTTAAAAACCAACGATCACGAATGAAGGGTCGAAAGATTTGCATTTGAACGAACGCTGCAGTCCAGTTTGTCGCGAATTCGTGAATTTTGATGAACACGCGAAAAGTCGGAATAAGGCCCGAAGGTCAATCAGAAAAGGGCCATTGGTTTCCAATTTGCAGCTTGATTTTGTCTAGCTCTCATGCGCTTTGGTGTAAGAAAAAGTAAGAAAAAGAGCGAAAGGGCAGCCGAAAAAGGACCATTATTTTCCGTTTCTCGTGGTACTAAAAAAATAAAAAACGTTAATTGCGTTCCGTTGAAAATTTCAGTCCCACGATAGTACTTGCAACAAACTGTACTTCGTGACAGTGCGGTATTTTGCGTACCTGGCGCGGAATTCGTATCGGCTATCACACCAAACCCCGAGGGGGGTTGATACACGAAGGGTTGGTGGGTTCGGAATTCTTCACTGGCCCTTTTTTTTATTCCTTTTTTGTTCCGGAATTCTTTTCGTCGTTGCTTTGATAGACGGACCGGTATACATGCACGTATCTCGGGGCGGTAGCGGCGCGCGCGAGTATCGAATAGCACCGTTTTCCAGCCAATTAACTTCGCGTACGACGAGGCAGTCTCGCGTCCGTGAGGCGCAGGCTCGAGTAACCTTATATGAGAGAAGACCTCTCGGGAGGCTGAGCGAGAGAGAGAAAGAGAGAGAGAGAGAAAGGTACAGTGCCCTCTTTTGCAACTATTCATATGTCATTCTGTATCAGGATGGTTATGAGCCGCGCTATAAGAAGAACAACATAATTTTTGTTTGTCTAAAAAATGAGTTTTTTGATTCAAGACAAGATTTTACTTTGAAACTTTGAGAAAATCGATTTTTTTAGATTTTTTCAAAAAGATAGGTTTCTACTTTGGACGCTCCAAACAAAAGGCTATTTTTATGAATTTTTTATGAGATTATGAATAAAGATACTGATGTAGATTTTGTTAGACTGAAGGAATACTCTCATGAAGTACATACAAAATTTGTATAATATGCACTTTTATCACACAAAAACACTAGTAGGTGCAGTACAGCAGTCTGCACTGATGTGGAAATGTAAAAAATGGGCTATCTAAGACGTTAAAAATTTGAATTTTTAAGTTCTCTGTATCGCTAGCAAACTATTGAACTAGAATTTTTAATGTACATGTAAAAATAACAAAATAATGGCGAAAAAAGGGAAGAACAAAGATTGAATGATTTTTTATGGCTTCTTTCCAAAAACATAGTAAAAGTCAAATTTTTTAATAATTCTCATTTAATCGATTGCTGCAGGTGTACAGAATACGTGGTTGAAATTTCCTAACAATCGGTTCAGTAGTTTCGGAAATTTTAGCACGAACGCCGTATAAAAGTAGTTTGGAGTTCAACGCGTTCAGTGTTTCGTAAAGAAAAATCAACAAAAAAATTAAGTGATACTTAATCAGCGATACCTGCACCATTTCCAGAAAATATCCTTGAGTATGTTTACTTTCGAAAAAGGCACGAAACACTTCGATTTTTTTGAAGTTTCAAAGTAGAATTCTGCTTCAAAGTAGAAAATAAATGTTGAGGCGATTTTACGGCTTCGAATTCTTCTCCCTCATCGTATGGGAATTGAAAATAGGAAGAGAGCGAGATGGAGATGACGCGGAGGAAAAACCGTACGTGATAGCAGCCACATGAGAAAAGAGAGAGGAGGGGAGAAAGATAGAGAGTGGAGGCACGGGGCATAACAGGATCTCGTGTCAAGCACGGTGGTCCCTCCACTCGCCTTTCTCCCTCGTCTTCTTCTTTTTCTTCCTCCTCCACCTCCGTCCCTTCCTCTTTTTCTATCTCGTCAATTCTTTCTCGCATGCACGGAACTCCGAGGCGAGCTTACTCCGCCGCGTATCAAGAAATGCGGTAGCGTCCAGGCACTGCGGCACTGAAAGTCGAGAATCTTCGATCATGGATATGCTCCGAATCACCCTTCAACTACCGGAAGTTTAAATTTTCGTACGAACCTGAGCTTTTAAGCTTGAAACTTTTAGGTATTTGCTTGGTTATCGGAGAGTATGACGTTAAAGTTTGGAATATACGTTGTGGAATCCAACCGAAATTATTCCTCTGTTTTTTTAATTACCCAAATGGAGAAAGAAAAAAATATTGTTTCATTTCTTCGATGGAAACTTAAACATCATAAAAGATTATTGATATGAGAATTATGGACAGAGAAATAATGTGTTTAAAAAAAGTTATTTATAAAAAGCGATTTATGCGTGGATATAATATTTTATTGATTACATAAATATTATAGTTATGTTAAACTGATCCGTTGGCTAAGTGGGCCATGGCACGGCCGGCGGATCGGAAGGTTCCGGGTTCAAACCCCGGTAGCAGCCGAGATTTTTCAATGAAACTCGTTCCGCAGCCCGGAGATGAACTTGAGACCGGCTGTACCGGCATAGGTTTTCCGCAGTTTCCCTTTGCCCGCGCCAGATATGGCACGGTGGATACGGCACTGAGGGGAACGTCGGCTGCGGCGGCAAGGTGGGGGAAACGAACGGAAAGAGGAGAAACAAGGATTGGAGGAAAAACAGGAGGAAACATAGGGAAAATGTACGGAACAGTGGGGAAAACAGAAAAAACAGATGGAACAGAGGAAAAAAGGAAATAATGATAAGAAGAGAGGGGCCAGAAAGCGTGTACGAGGAGAAACTTATATATATATTCCAAATATTAATGATAAATTATAAATATATATTTTGTTAATGTCGTTATTTAAAAAATTACCAATATTCATTTAATACAAAATATATACAATATAAATGTATTATATAATATTTTTATATAGTATGGATCATTTCAATTTCATTTATGAATTGTTGATTATCGAGCGATACAAATGATGAATTATATATGTATAACGCCATATTTTATTATTGCTTTTCTCCAATGAATTCCCATTTAACCATACTTTTTTTCTTTGGATTCACGACATTTTGTTATTATTCAAGCAGCGGGTACAGACTCAAGAATTTCGCGATTCCTGTTTGCACGCTTTGACGTTTCTTCTCACGCACGGTTCCCCCTGCGTTGGCAAATCGATGGAAACCTTCCAAGAATCCAAATTATTTGACTGGACGATCGATTCGGCCACTACATCATTCCCCCCGATATCGCGAGTCACGTCGAACAATCGAAAGAATCGCTTCAAAATTTGTCGCCCACATAGTCGCCCAAAAATTCTCGAGTCGAAATGTGAGGATTTTGTTATTTACGCCGAAAAAAAAAACACGACGTAGGAGAAGTGTCGAATTTCCGAAATCTTAAGGGTTGCAGGGGCTGCGTAATACAGAGGTCCGAATGAATGGACAATAAAAAGTTGCCAGCAGTAAATTATTCTAAAATTATTTACTTAACAATTTAATAGTGATAATCATTTTAAAAAATTATCTAGTGTATATATATATACACACACACACTAACGGAAAAAATAAAGTGATTTTTAAAAAATGCATCATTTTTGCGTTTTTTTCAAATGGCTGTACCTATCTTCGTCAAAAATGGTCGTATCGGACTAAACAAAAAAGCAATTTGAAGCCTGAAGTTTCTAGTTTCGAGATTTCATGATCAAAAAATTTTAGAAGCCACAAGTATCGCTCAATTCAGAATAATACAGTGAAAAAAAAAATTTTCAAAATTTTTTCGGTTTTTCTTTTTGGTCCACGGACTTGCAAAAAAATGTTTTTGTTGAATTCACTGAATGAATCGAGTACCTTGTTCATTCAGCCTTAATTTTTTTGTATTTTTCAATACGCCCCTTTTTCGCTAAGATATTGAACTTTGAATGAAAAAGGATCATTTTGTATTTGATCATTGATATCTCAGCAACCAATGGTCGTACAGCACATAAAGGGTGGGTTTCGGAAACTGGAGTAAATCCTCTACAAAAGTTAATCATTCATTTTACGAAAAAAAAATTCTTTTTTATGCGTTATATTTTGAAAAATCCGGAGAAAAGAATTTAGAAATCGTTTTAGATAATCACCAGCTAAATTGATATTATTGAGGATATCATTAGCTTGAAGCGTGCATTCTACAGTTCAATATACCCAAAAAAATCCAGAAAGTTTCAACTGAATCCATCGAGCCATTTGTTTGTTTCATTCGATCAAATTTTTTAGGAAAGTGAAAGCATCACTTTTTTTTATTTTCAAATGCTCATAATCGTGAACAAAAAGAAAAAAAAATGTCTTCACTTGTTCACATTTGTTTCGATAAAATCTTCAAATTAATGAAAAGAAATTTAAAAAAAACATTCCGAAAAAAAAATTTTGTTGAAAACATTTTTTTGAAATTTTGTTGATTGATCTTAGGAAATGTAAAAATCAGTCACCGCCGGAATACCCGTTATTGTATTTAAGAAAATACGGACAAACGCACACACACGCGCACGCGCCCTTTGGGAATTTAGGATGTGAGTTTGGAGTCATTAAATGAGGGAGAACTGACGAACCACCGGCACTCACTTCGTGTAAAGAACACACGGGCGCGCGCACCGGTGTCTGCGTTTGCGAGTGCGCAAATCCGCCTGCGCATCCTCCACGAGGTACGCTTTGGGTTACGCTAGCGGTGAGTTAAGGCCAGAATTAATGTAGTTAAGGCCTGAATTAATATCCCAAGTTACGTCATATTTTGGTTTTATTGATCGGACTCTAAGACTACCTTTGAAAAATCTGTTCGAGACGTTGCTTAAATTATTTGTTGATATTAATGAAATAATCGGACGTATTGTTTTTAAAGTCCCATAGCTAGCACGGTCCTTGAATTGATCTCGTAAAAATTCTAATATTTCGATTGGTATTTGGATTGTAGATGTCCGTGTTCATTTTTTGACAAAAGGAAACCCATAATTTTAGCGGTCTCGAATATTGTTTTCAGGTACTATCTGGTAGACATGCCAATAGAACTTCAATTACTGATTCTGAATGCTTTTTATTGCGATTGGCTTCACGGACATTCTTCCGGCAATCAATCCGAGGGATTTTTCCAGTGGATAGTGAAGAGCTCTACAAGGGGATAGTAGCTGTCCTTTAGTTGGTTGAAAAAACATTGGTTTTTCTACGAGTAGGTCTATAAATAGCAGGTACCATGCTTGAGATGGCTACTTTGTTACAATAGAGATACCATAATCTTGATCGAATACTACTTTCCTGAAAATGAGTGCAAAAGGAGGAAATGCATAAAAATAATTCGATCCCCAATTTAACGTGAATGCGCCGATCGTAAATGCATCCAGACCTGTCTGCCAGCAGCAATATTTTTCACACTTTTTATTGATCCGAAATGCCAATACATCTATGTCTGGTTTAATGTATAATATATATAATATACCTTTCGTCGTGAAAAAAAATTTTTTATTACGTTTTTGGCTAATAAAACGTGTGTGTAGCAATGCATCGTACATAATTCGTTGCTGGTTTTCATGTCCAAAATTTAAGCATTTAGCTTTAACTTTTTGAAGCATACATTTTTTTCTCACATGCAATCAACTCAAAATTTTGCAGACGGCACTTTTCTGGGTCGCCGATTACAAATCGGCACTAAAAATTTAGAAACTTAAGGTGGCGGATTCAATATGACGGACCAATATGCTCAAAGAAGCTTGATGAAGATGAAACTTCATATCCAAGGGTTTTTTGAGTGGTTGAATTTGAACCTCCGTTCAGAATTGAACAATAAAAAAAGGCAGTTCTAATATATAATAATGAAACGGAAATCTGGCTTGTGCATTTATAGTAATCTGAGCATATAATTTAAAAATAACTGGTTAATTTGAACATAAAATTCTCTTGATGAAGATGAAACTCGGTACATTAAGGAATCGTCTCAGTGTGGCCCTTCGAAAAATCACTGATTTTCGCGATTTTTTAAAAATATTGTAATTAACTAATCGGCCTGGTTTTCTGTGTATAAATAAATACATTTATGCCGAATGCAAAATGATTTTTTTACGTTCATTTATTTAGTATATTATAATTAAATAACTTGTTGAAATGACACGTTAAAAAAGATCCTGTACGGTGTCTGTAGGGAAGTTGCTATCGCGCTATGAAGGTTTCTTTTAATTTGTGAAAATGGCAGCGGTTTGAACAAAAAGTATCGAATTTTGCCCTCCTTTCGACATTGTTTCTTAAACAAAAATAGACGTTACAAATTTCATAAAAATGTCATAAAAATAAAAATGTTATGTCAACATTGGAAATAGATATCTTAAAAACTCGTCCTTTAAGAGTGAACACCGTTTTGAAAAACACTATTCTGAGAACAACGCGTTTAAAGATTGTAGTCCCGCTCCGTTTCCTTTCTACAAGAAACGCTGTAGCAACCGTAATAATTTGAATTTCATTTTAAAAATTTGGGAGAATGTGTAGAACAGCGTATACTATACGATAATGCCAAAAAAAGAAAACGATTTTCTGGAAATTTCACACTAAGACGATCCCTTAAAGTTACTGAAGTCGCTAATTTTAAAACCAGTCGAAATATATAAATTTAAAAAGTACTAAATTAAAAATTTTAAAAAGTTCCAGACTTGAAAAAAAGGTCATTACTTTGAGCGTACACGTCATACATTATAAAACTGAATTCGAGATACAGGCATTAGATATATTGAACCAAAATAGAGAAAGTATTAGGTTTTGAATGTAACTCAGTATTCTGGATTTTTTGTGACAGCTGATTAGGTTGCATATTTTTCCTGTTGAATAACCGTTGACATCACGTAGTGTCGTATTATCAGATACTCATTGCTACGTAGTTTATTGTGCATTTCGTGCTTATGCAGTGTAAAACGCCAATGGTTCAAAAAGTTGTAAAGATTCGGTCACTACAATTTTACTGCTGTAAGTACTTCTTTAAAATGAATGATGAGTGCACAGATATACCAAGCGATAATGATTCAATAGACGGGTTGTGTGATTCTAGCTCAGAGGAAACCGATGTTTACGATTATCGATCAAAATTGTCGAAGGGTCGCGGATTACGGCAAAAAGATGAAAGGGACATTGACTTACAGGGGGGGGGGCAATTGTAGGTCTGATGATAAAGGCGAAAGAGCTTTCAATGAGCGCTTATCTAATATATACGGCATTTGGAATCCTAAATCACGAAAAAAAAGACGATGTACCTGTCACCCAACATTCTGGTCCAAATATTCCAAATGATGTTGAATATCCATTGGATATTTCTTTATTTTATTTCCAGAAGGATTCATAGAGTCATTCGTATTTGAAACAAATTTCTATAGGACTCAGATTGGCGAGCCGTTTCAGGCTGTCACTACAAAAGAACTAATGATATTCTTGGGTATCAACATTTTGATGGGGAGTAAACAGACTTCCGTCTTACCGCGACTATTGGTCTAGGAAGTAGCAGTTACATGACCCGTATATTTCTAGTTTGATGACGGTCAATCGATTTGCGTTCTTACTTTTCCATTTGCACGCTAACGATAATTGGCAAGAATCGAAACGAGGAGAACCAAACTACGACAAGCTCTATAAGATAAGACCGATGATTGAAATACTTTCCGGCACGTTCAAAACCTGTTTTATACCCAACGAATATCAGTCAATAGACGAAAGTATTATAAGGTTCAAGGGAAGAAGTTCGCTGTAGCAATATATGCCGAACAAGCCAATCAAACGAGAGCAGAAAGTTTGGATACGTGCGGACGAAACTGGATTTGTGTGTGAATTCCAAATTTACGAGAGTGGTGAAAGATTCTACAAAAGAAATGCAGTCTGACCTCCCAATAAGAAACCCAGCAATAAGAAGCTTTCCCCAGTTTCGCACTCGAGCGCTTCCCCCACTCTACCTCGAACTCCGAACTCGGGAATATCGTGCGGAAGAAAGTGAGAGAGACAGACAAAAGAAGTGAGCGCGGAGACGCGCCTGGTATGGATATGCGATATATAGGAAAAACTCTTCTCCATGGGGCTTTTGGTTTCTTATTCCAATTACATTCCTTATTCTGTTTCCCATTACAGGCCGGACTGTAATTGGATCCAACCGCCGTGTCTATTTCGATAATTTCTATACTGATACAGATTTAATAATATATCTAACAAAAGGCCGGTATACTAGCTTGTGAGACTGTAAGGAGTAATCGTGTTGGTTTACCCAAACACTAAAAACCCGATAAAGAATTGCATAAAGTCGAATTTCAGTATCGAACTTCATATACGGGACTCATTTGGGTAAAGTGGAAAGAAAACAGAAGGGTTTCACGAATATCCAACTTCCACGCACCATCTATCGCAATTTCTATAAAGCGAAAAAAAACGTACGTTGACAAGTAAGACATGTTGAAGTCCTGTCAAGAAATAAATCGAAAGGCAAAGAAATGGTGGCTCAGAATATTTTGGCACCTCACCGATGCTGCCGTGACGAACGCATTCGTAATTTAGACTCAGTGCGGCAATAATGCAAATTTGAGTCGGAGATAATGCAGACTCGCGCTAGTTGAAGAAGTGATTGGAGGAGCTTCCTTCGAAAAAAGGCAGGAAAATTTCCATTAATTCAATCAGTAGCCGTACTAAGTCACAAATAGCCCTTGAGAAACGTCGTTTTGCGGCAATCGAAATAGCCTTAATTATTGAAGAAAAAAAACAAAGACCTCGTGCTTATTGCTCTGACAAATTGCACAGAAGTATCACATTCTGGATGTATAATACTTGGCAAGTGCCTCTGTGCACAAACGTAAAACACAATTATGTTACGGCCTACCACACCTAAAACCATGTTAGTCTTTAGGTACAAAAATATATGAAAAAGTGAAAAAAAATAAACAAGCAAAGAAATACAAATAAATAAAAAATTACAAAAATATGGAGCTAGAAACTCGCCGCATCCTCACAGTTTACTTCGGGTAATGCGAAAAGCGTAATTCTATTAGAAATTCAGTATAACAGAATCAACATATTGATAAACTCCAATGTTTTAGTAATTCCAGTAAAATCTCCGGTTTTGGCCCGTTGTATAATATTAAATTCGCCACTTTGAATTCCTGGATTTTGAACTCTAATTCGTAAATAACAACCCAAAAAAACGTCTCTGAATTTATTATTTCTGTATGGTTTATCTGCTATACTAGGCACTATTACATTTATTGTTGTCTAAATAACATGTGTTTTTGTACTGTAGAGATGATCAACATCCACTAACTGCAACATAAACCCTTAATAGTGATCTTGTAGTAACAATTGATCTCACAACTTCCTAAATATATATTTAAAAATTTGGTATTCTAGAAAAACAGAGTGGAAGTAGGTGGTTTACCAGTATGTCACTAAGCATAAAAGAATAAAATTAATGAAACGAAGCATTTTTCTTAAAGGAATTTTTTTGTTAAAAATACACTATTCACCTTTAATTTCCAATTTGAAAAATTACGCTATCTTTACTTCTCTCTGAGTTACCATTTTTTTGGAAATTGATTTTTCCCGATTTCTTCATTTATTTAACCAAAAATTATAAGAAAATTAAATTTTCGAAAATTTTACCGTTCAAAATGAATATTTCGAACAGTAGCATGAATTTTTTTTAGAATTTTATGCGTGCATTAAGGGGGTGAAATAATAGACGGACGCAAAGGGAGCAGTACGTTTTGGCGCGGCCATATTGGCCCCAGATTTTTGGGAGCAGGAACGATTTGTCGTCGGGACGTTTTGAGGCCGACTTTTTGGCGCGAGGAGTCATTGGCATGAAGACGAATTGGCGCGAGGACGTTGTGGCATGGGGACGTTTGGGCATGTTGATTGACACGTAGTATATCAAGATGTTTACACATATAAATATAGGTATACATTGAGCATTTTACTATCATGACATTTACGCTACAAATTACTCAGTGAACATTGTAATGTATACAAGCTACAAGGAAGTTGACATTATCATGTATACTAACTATACCACAAAGGATAAAAAATTTGCTTAGTAGTTGAGTTTGTTGCGTTATTTGGGTTTGTTTGTTTGTAGGTGTGAGCATGTGTTTGTTGCGTGAGTTGGTGCTATTACGCAAAACGTCCATGCGCCAATACGCCCTCGCGCTAATGCGTTCTCGTGCCAAAAGGGCGGCCTCAAAACGTCCCTGCGCAAACGGTCCCCGCGCCCAAACATTTCGGGTCAAAACGGCCGCGCCAAAACGGTATGTACCCGGACGCGAAAGACACACGTTTACAGACGGGAGGTGCAGAAAAAACGTTAGCAGACAAAGTGTTAATCATCTGAAAAATCCGAACGCATAACTATAAATATATGAATAATAACAGAATATTTCACGGGGTTAAACATCGCATAAATAAAACGCAGCTCCTTTTCATATATTCCCCTTTTCCATGATCCAAAACCGCACGTTGCAGATCCCTAAAAATATTGCAAATCCCTAAAAAGATAAATTCTTAAAAATGTTCGCGTAATCATCCCAGCCCCACGAATCAACTATAAAACTTACACGAGTAACTATAAAAATTCGCCTCGAATCCCGACAAAGCAATTTTGAAGTCCGTGCCTTTAGATTCAACGAGAGATTGGTGACATTGATGAAGACAACCTGCCACGATGGCAGAATATGAAAAATCCTCAAAAAGGACGAGGACGTGGGAATCGGCGGAGGTGGGAAGGAGGAGGTTGGATATGCGCGAAGAAGCATCGGGGTCTCTGGATTATTACACAGTATGGTAGCCGCACACGAAGTCGGCTTCCCTTAATCCTTTGGCATCCTTGCCGATCGCACACTCATACGTATGATCGTACTTGCAGAATCGAGGAAAGCTGAGGAGTGGAACGGGAGAGGGGTTTAAACGTGTGCGTGCGAGCTTGAATGACCAGTATTGTGCCTAGCATTTTTAGGAGAGGAGTAAGCAGGGGTAGGGGGTTTATGAGAATAAAAATGGAGGAGAGTTTCAGTTGCTGGACATTAAGTTTCGATTAGGATAGGATTAAGATATTACGAATTTGAAGGTTGCCTCTTTGCGACGATACATCTCTCGTTTTTACTAGTCATCGCCCATCGCGACGCTCGCGTAGCAAAACTATTGAATTTTATACCGTTCAAACCTTTTAAATTGATATATTTTTCTCAAGAAAAAAATTAACATTTTGTCATGTCACCCTCGCAGATTTCCAATTTTATGCCGTTTTCATTATCAACGTCCAAGAAACTTCAATATCGACACCCATAATGATATTTAGACTTATTTAGCTATGACAGTTTATCGCAATTGGCGAATAACTTGATTAAAATACGCGGTAAGGTGCCAAATTTAAAGTTTCCATATGTCCAAACATATCGATTTTTAAGTTTATTTTTAATCCCTAACGTTGAAAATAAACATGAAAATTGATGTTTCGACATATAAATTTTTAAAAAATTTTGTTTATTTCAAAACGGAAATCGCGAAATGTGTATTCACTTATGAAGTAAAAAATTAGAAAAAGTATTTTTTTTAATCCAATTCGAAAGTTATATTTTACAGATTTGTCAAAGTTATGTCGTTCAAGTTTCAATCGATGTTTCGAAAAAAGGATTTCAACTATTTCTTCAACATCACAATTTTAACAAATTTCCAAAAATGTAATTTCTCATTAAGTGCAAATACTACACATTTAAATGTAAACTTGTACTTCGTAACTTTAGCAAATCTGCAAAATCCAAATGCCCAACAGAAACAAAGAAAAATATGAAAAACTTTTTTGTGTTCCAATGATGCCAGACTTCAAATCCCCGATGCTTTGTCGAATTCACAAACATCGCGACTAATAAACGTGAAAACTGGACCGTGCGGGGTAGGAGATATTTTCGAAAACAATGACCAAACAAGCGTAGAACAGAAATTAGGGTTTGTTCAAGTCCTTTTACGAAGCAGCGGGAATACTCGACGTCTCAATTTCAGGACATCGCTCTTCCACTTCTCTTTTCTTAGCTGTCCCGTGGAGGCCAGGAATTCGGTGGGTTTACCGGACGATTTTTCATGCCAAGGGTTCACATTTTCCCGAATATACCCTTGGCAACTGAAAAGCGGCGTCTCCCTTTGAAGATGTGCCTTTTACACGGGCTTGCTTGCACACATGGCGTGCGACGTCTATATTTCGAACCTCCTCGCATTTTCGGTTCTATTTCTGCTTTCGATATGCTTCGTTGTGCAAACCTGTGTTGCGCGGGCATAGAATAGAATGCCGGCTACCCTATTTTTCTATTCTTCGGATATTCGTTTCCATCGTAACGCCTCGGGGAGTCGACGCCTCGAAATGCGAACTTATTGTTAGCGGCGTTTTGATATATATATATATATATATATATATATATATCAAACGCAGTTTTTGACCAGAATTATCCACTACTGGCCAAAAACTGCCGAAATAGCCAAACATTCATTCAAAAAATGTTTATCATTTTCAAAACCGGATATTTAAAAAAATCGAAAAATCAATTGTAATACCTGTAATATCTATAACAGTTGTCGAAGCTGTAATAGTGTTATCTGTAATAGTTATATCTGTAATAGTTATATCTGTAATAGTTATAGTAGAATGCTCGTCTTCACACCAAATAAATAAAGCTGACGATGAAAAGTAGTTCTTTATCTTTCATTTAGATTGTTATAGATAAACAATTTTGTATATTTTTTAAAGATACTCGGACAAGAATTTCCAAAAAACTAAAATTAAAAACCGAAAAAATAAATCATTGTCGTTGCATTTCAGCAATACTAACACTTTAGGGTCATCGATAACTTTTGTGTCGTTGAAATTCCAACGCAATTTTTTTTTTCTCGTTGGCACAATTTCCTTTTGCAGTTTTTATTGTATTTTCTAACAACCAGCTTTTTTGAATCCACGCTCAGTGAGGAGTCTTGTGTTACAGAATAGGATTTTCGACAATGGGAATTGATGTTATAAAAAATGGTTGATGATTGGTGTTGGATCAGGATCCGAAAATCAAAAGGGGATATACGGACGATTAATCCTTCCGTGTGTAGACGTAAATACTAGTCGAGTCGATACGGGTGGTCTCGGAGTCGATTTCCGGTCGGTAGGAATCGCCGAATAAATAATTTCGAAGCGATCGAGGACCAGCCGGGAAACGGAATATGCATATTATTGCCCGTATAAATGTATAATGATGAAAATCGGTAGTGGAATGTTAATTACTTGATCTCGTGCGGGGATTCGGTAAGAGCCACGCAGGCGTCTCGTTGTACTCTTCGTAGAACGTGGAGTCACAGGACACTTGGAATTCGAAGGGAGAAGCGAGAATTAAAGGAGAGGGCATTCGTGTGTGGATGCGCGCGGGTCTGGCCGGGCGTCAACGAGGGGGGGAAAAAAAATTCCGAGAAACGCAGTTCCTTCGAGGCTTCGTATACATGAGATCCCTGATGTCTTCGAAATCACCTTTCGCATAAAATTGACATTTTCTTCTAGTTTTTCACGATTTTCGACAATTCTTCAATATTTTTTTTATTTAGAAAAAAAGCTTGAACTTCCCTACAATTTTCGAGATAAAAAATTGTTGTTCACGATTTTTGAAATATATAATATCGTTTTTACGATTTATGATTGTTTTTAATTTTTCCCAGTTTTTGTTAATTGTTAAACGACTTTGAGAACTTTCGATAATTTGTTTGTATTCATCGACAAATTTTGAAAATCCGATTTTTCGGCAATTTCTTCGCAATTGTCCTGAATAAAAGGAAATTTTAACCATTTTCAACCAATTTTTTTTCTACTTTTTGCATTTTTAAGTATTTTTCACAAATTTGCCAAAACAAGATCGATGGACCCGAATCGCTTCATCGATAAACCCAGATGAGAAGCTTTTTCGCCACGTAGAGGAACTACCAACGCTCGTTTTAACTACACAGAGCGTGTGAGGATGCCCTCGGATGGCTTTTCTTATCTCCTTCGTTTTTGGCATCCCCATGAATGATAATAATGTGCTCATAGTTATACCTATCGTCATGGTGATTGTTTGGGTTTGTTCCTGCCATTGTTTGTTAGCATTATTGGCTCCGTTATTGTTATTATTATTACTGTTGGTGTTGTATCGTTATCAATATTATTGTTGTTGTCTTTGCTGTTATCATTGTAATGATTGTTTTTGATATGGTATTGTAATAGATATTGCTGTTGACATAATTAATATCATTATTGTTTTTGTTGTTGGTATTGTGTCAATATCATTATCACAATTATTGTTATTGTCGTTACCATTCATGTTATCTTTATTGTCATTATTTTTACCGCTGCTGTTATTATTATTATAGTTCTTGCTGTCACTACCACCTTTACCGTTGTTACCGTTGTTTTTATTATCACTAGTGTTCTTATTGTTACCAGTGTCGTCGTCATTATCATTAGTATTTTTATTATTGTTATTTTGTTGCTATTATTACTGCTATATGTTAATAAAATGATCGTAGTAACAAAATAACCAAAAAATAAATAGAGTCGCAAACAACGATAATAACAACGCTGATAAAAAGATAACGATTGGAAGACCGCTGGCCTTCCGTATGGGACAAAATGTTTCACGGTCCATATACGGATTTACGCTGTCCACGTTACCTTCTCGAGTTGATCGAGGGCGATCGCGGCGTCCGTCCAGCTAGGCCTGACGTAGAGGTCCGACTCGTGCCTGTGCTTGGCGCTCTCGGGCGTCGCGTTGTTATTCTTGTTATAGTTGTTATTGTTGTTGTTTGGTACACCGCATGAATTAACGGTTTTTGGGTTGCTCGAGCAGCGCCCGCGAGAATTGTTTGTCGTTGCGGCATTGTTTTGTTGGGACGAGGAGGAAGAGGAGGAGGAGGAGGTGGAGGAGGAAGTTTGATGCTGTTGGTTTGTCGCAATAGGGCGTCCCGCTAGGATCCCTGTAGGGCCGGACGCAGAGACCATGATCCGTCATGCATTTATGCACTGACACGACACTCGGATTTCGAACTATTTCGCCTTTTTTTGCGCTTTCGTTGGTACTTCCGAATTTTTAATAATTTTAGTTGTTTTTATTGTTGTTGATGTTGATTGGGTTTGTTGGTTTATATTCCGAAAGCAGTAACGTGGCGGTCCCCTTCGAAATAAACTTTGAGCTAAACGAACAAAGCAACCACTCTAAGGAAACCGAGAAGAATGGGAATCATCATCCGGTCTGACGCGCCCCCTTGACGCGCTTCACAAACTTCCGCGACTTTGATTTATTTCCGATTCACCACTCGCGCACGATGTACCAACGGCGACGAAGAAAAAATAAGAACAATAATAATAATAACACTACAAATTACACACACTTGCGAAAATTCTCTCTTTTCCGCGGACCGGAAATCATTGCACTTTCGTACCAGTGCGTTTTTTCCGTTGGCCTCTCTTTCTTCGTAATATTTCTGTTTACGTTGTTCACGCATAGGCGTCGCGTGAGAAAGAGGTAGAGGGATTATGTATATGTATATATATGTCTGGTTCGTTCCTCGTGTCCCGGAGCCTCGCACTCTCTCTTCTTCTCTCCTTTTGTGTATCTCGTTCGTAAACTCTGTGGGGAACGCTCGGCGAGATGAGAGAGAAAGAGCGAAATTCCTCGTGGCTCGCTGCACTACGCGGATTACAAGTACGAGAGAGACGGAGATAGGGATTGGCGAGGGACGAAAACTCTCCGGCGTTTTATACACTGTCACGTACGCGTGGTCCGGCAATTTTTGCCTCGTCTCTCCACTTTTCTCTCGATCCCGTCTTTAATTCGATACTTTATTTATTTTTTTTTCGTTTCTTCTCACTCGAGATAAAGGAGTTCACAGCTGTTTTTCGCGGGCTTTCATCAGTCGGGCGCGAGAAATTTTCGCGAGCGATACAACTGGCTGAGAAACACAAGAGTGAGAGGCAAAGGGAGAGAGAGAGTACCCTTTACTCACGGGGGGCGCGCGCGAACTGCCGTTGCCTCCTTCCTTCTCTGGCATCCGGTTACACGCGTGCACCGTACGGACCGACGACCGGGATTTTAATCACCGAAAAGAAAACTTGGAAATAAAACGAAAGGACACCAACAAAATATCGAGACGAGACCGTTCGCTGCCGAAGATTCCGATTTTCGTTATTCTCAAACAATTTTGGTTTTTTTTTTTTTTTGCGGGAGTCGAGAACACGATCACAGTGGCGAGGGACGCGTTTCTCTCTCTCTCTCTCTCTCTCTCTCTCGACTGTGCGTGAATTTCGGGATTTCGCGCCGAAGTGTTCACTCACTGATGGGAATCACGTATTTTGTCGGGTCTCACCGTCACTCGCGATTCGAAACTCTCCGTACGGTGTGTTTTTATTTTATATCGTTTGGCTGTTTTTTTTTTCAAATGATTATTGTTTCGTTTCCAACGATTCGAATGATACACATAAACAAGCACACATGCGCGAGAGACGATTGTTTATCGTCACGAGTACCCGTGTGGCTCTTTCGCTTCGGCCTCCTTCCGCGAGAACAAAGCTTTACTCTCATACGGCCACTCTCAACGCGGTCCAACTTCGTACTAAACGAAACTCTCAGCCACATTTCTTTCGTGAGGGCCCACTCCGGCTTATGCGCCGGCCATAGTTGACGACGGTAACCCCCTCCCCACTGCTCTCGTTCCATCACCCTCTCTCCCTCTTCCGATGCGAACACGGAGTGCTGTGGCTTTCCTCCGGCAGTAACGGAGCGCCATTTCGTCGCAGGTTCGTGCCTTAGCCATTAGCGCCTTCTCGGACGCTTCCAAGCGACCAATTTTTTTCCGAGTTTCCGAATAACTTTGTATGTTCGGCGATTGTCAGGATTTTCAGCTGTCGATCAACGCGGTTGATCGAGCGTTTAATTAAAGTGGAAAATCGTGACTTTCGTGTAATTCTAGAAGCAACGAGAACGATCGAAAGAAACGAACACGGTAAAGACGGAGGGCCCCTCGCGCGAAGAGTTACGGCGTTGCCGATCGTGCTCGACCTCGGAACCGAGAAAAACCGAAGATGCCCGAACGTGAGACTGATCTCGTCCGATTGGACGATTTCGTTCGGCGTCTTTCGTTGCTAGGTTACCCACGATAAGGAGAGCGAAAGACAGACCGTTGGAGAAGGGAGAGAGAGAGAGAGACTCGGCTTCTTCCTGTTTGCAGGAACGACTGAAAAGCGCACGGTGTGTGTTGCGCCCGAGAGAGAAGCGGAGGACTCTACCGTCTTCAGCGTTGCTCGTGGCGGCGGGGCGAACCGAGCAGAAACAACACCGGACCACACACGAGGTACCATTTCCCCTCGAGCAAAAAACATTACCAACACACGCGTACTCGGTCGACACGGGCGGCACACAAGCGCACTTGCAACGGCCTTAAGCCACGGACGCTTCATCTCTCTTGCTCCCTCTCTCTTTAGGTATTGCTTAGAACGAAAGGTGGGTAAAGTTAATCCACAAATGAACTCCGAGTATCGTTGTTACGGTAGACAAAAATTTTGTTAGTTGTTGAGGCGTAAGTTTATTAAATATTTCAGGCGAGGTAAAGTTAAGTTACCATTAAAGCTAATGAAATGGACGATCATGAAATTGTTAATGGAGTTAACAACTAAGCGAAATTGTTACTGAAGCTAACTATCAACACGAAATTTTTAATAAAGTTATCAATCTACGAAAACGTTAATGCAGTTAACAATTTTATGAAACGACTAACTGTACCCCGCCACGCTTCGCTGTGACACATTGTGGTTTCATAATTCATATTGTATTATAATCTCAATGGGATCCAGGTGGATACCTTTGTTTGTTAATAAACAATGTAATTGGGAACAGGAGATGTTTCACATGTGACCGATATTGTCGTTAGTTAGTAGACGAGTGTTCCTCTCGCTTTCGGCAGATGGTGCGGTACATAGAGAAAAAATAGAATAACTTTTAAAAAGTAGAAATGAACAATATTTGACGCGGGTTGTTTTGCGTGTCAAAATGTAAGCTCAATCGTTGCGGCACATTTTGAATTTTTGAAGCATACCCAAACCAACTGAACATTTATCTATATATAAAGATAATGATTAACGTAGTTAACAATTATTATGACATTGTTAATGAAGTTAACCATTTCTATCCAATTGTTAATGTCAATGTATGCAAAATTATGAATGAAGTTAACAGTCTGTTTGAAATTGCTCTTGGAAAAGATAATTGTACATTTAGCTTCGTACTACTTATATAATAGCTCTTTTATGTCGTTTTCTTATTTCTTTCTATGTTGTTCGAGTTTGTTAGTTTGGACATTTTTTGTTTGCATTTTTCAACATAAGTTCGTTGGATCTCGGAAAATGTGGATCCTTTGGTGATTTAATGCACAAATGTGGGAGGGGGTGCACTCGCATCTTTATATTTGTTGGGGACATCGTAATTTAACATTTCTCATTAGAATTAAAACGAATCCTGCTCCGTTCTCCTGAAAATTCTTGCCACGTGTTGAATTCCAACAATTGTTATTTCATAAAGTAAAGGGAAAAATCCAATTTTGCGCAACGCGAATTTAAACATTCGTCGAGTTATCGTAAATCGTACATTGGTCCGCGATTTCGCGAATTATTTATGCGTACGAGGGGCCATCCGTATGACCGGAAATGATGCCATTTATTTCACAAGGATAAACGTATCGGCATTCTTCGGATGGACGTACCCGTCATCACCACCACAGCTCGCCGCTCACGAAAGACGAATAAATTGAGTGAAATCGGTGAGACCGAAAGAGCTCGCGTTGATAACGTTAAATATACGCAACGTTATTTTTCTTTTTTTCCGCACTGTTCCAATTTAGCTGTTCCAACCTGTCCTCTATTGTTTTGACCTTTTCCGCAGTTCCAACCAGCCCCCCATTGTCTTGGTCTCTTCTTTTAGGCGAACTCTCATAGGGGAAATGAGTTTAGGGGATCTGACTAAACGGAACTGCTTAGGAGCGAACGATAATTACCCAACAACTCAATATATATTGACTTTCCCAATGTCCGCTGATTACTTAATCAGCGATGATTTGAAACGTCAAAACTAAAATTGTAATGAAAAGTATAATTCAAGCTAAGTTTTTAGTTACTTTCTCTCTCTCCCTCTCTCTTTCTCTCTCTCTCTCTCTATATATATATATACATAATAATAATATATAGCAAATATACAGTTTTGCTATATATAATAATTGTAATTAATAATTCTAAACTGATCATTGCTATATGTATAAACTATAATTAAGTTAGGATTACATATATAAGGTGTAACAAAAGCAACGGGACAGCTGAAGATTTCCGCACGTAAGACAATTTCCCGAAATGTGAAGGTCGTTCTTAAAGTAACTTTTCCCAAGGAATTCAATTTTAACCTTCATTTTGACCATAGAGATGTTCTTCAAGATTATTCCAAGGTCAACTTTTGTTTATCGAATGGGAAATCCCTTTTTTGGCATCGGCAATCGATACAGCGGGGAATTTTATGTACTGATGTGTACTTAAGACACCGGTTCCCTTTGATCGTGAAGGTCACTGCAGGGTTAATTAAACTTAAACACAGTATGGATACCTCGGACAAGAATGGAAGCTTCTTAAATTCTATCGTTAAGACCAAAGTTACCAATTTTAACAAGGTGCATCTAGTGATGACCGCGACCATGATCTTTAAGGTGATATCAAGGTCAACTTTTTAAAAATGAATACTTCCTTTTTAACATCCGCAATAGTTAGAACAAGAAATTCGTCGTACAGACATGAACTCAAATCATCGGTCGATTTTTTGTGTTTAAGTTGAATTAACCCTACAGTGTCCTTCAAGGTAAAATTCGATCGATGACTTGAGTACATATCTGCACGTAAAATTTCCCGCACTATCGATTGCCGATGTAAAAAAGGGGTTCTGCTTTGAAAAACAAAAGTTGACCTTGAAACAACTTTGAAAGACATCGCCAAGTTCAAAATGAAGGTCACCATTAAATTCCTTGGAAAAAGTTACTTCAAGAACGACCTTAATTATTTGGCAAATTGTCATACTTGCGGAAATATTCAGCCGCCCCGTTACTTTTGTGACACCTTGTATGTATCGTACATATGTACATATAGCACATAGCAGCATTTATATGCGCCGCAAAGGGACGGAAGAAGAAAGAGATAGTGAACAGATGAGACGAAACGCTAAACGAGGACACAGCGAAGAGATATCGTACGAATACGAGACCACCCACAGCGTCGTCGTCGTCGTCGTCGTTCCTCCCTCTCTCGTTCTTCTTCGTGCCACTCAACCCTTTCCTTCTCAAAGCAACGAAACAATTTCACACGTGCGGTAGTACGAATTGTAATACCAGCGAAAATTAAAAACAATAAAAATTCGCGATTAAGAAACCGCGGCAAGTATATTTCGGGATTACTTGCTTTTTTCAATATTATTATTATTTATTTGAGAATGAAAGAAATATGCACGCGTTTTCAGCCTCGTATCTTAATCGTCGTGGTTCATTCGAGACAACCGACACAGGCTCTCTGTGTACGTTGAGTCGCACGCTTATGCGAAATTCGACCGAGTACATCGCGGCTAACTAATAACGTGGATTTCTTCCTTTTGTTCAAAAGAATTATTGCGAATAACCGAAATACTTCGGATTTCTGGTAAGTTCTTTAACGCTTTAAAAAAAAGGACAATTAATTATTTTAATAGTTTCAGTAATTATAACGATTGTGTTTTCATTATTACAGCTATTGCAGTTTTGATATTAACCGTCCGGTCAATGATCAGGTACCCGGGTATCCATTTCAGCTTTGCAGATAGAATTTATTAACTTTTTCTTTAAAAAACTGTATAACCGTCTGGA
>JAPYZI010001737.1:0-29218 GCA_030523105.1 Ophioninae sp. A BG-2022a
AAAACACGTTTTTCTTTGCTTCGTTCCATGCTTTCGACAAAAATTTTATGATATTCGTAATCAGCATAAAATTTCCGATTAAATAGACCCTTTTAAGAGTTCAAGAATGGACAACAAACGAAAAAAAACGTCAGAAAAATAGTCTACAAAAGGTTTTTCGCATTTTCCCAGTCTAATTTTGAACTTTCAGCAAAAACTCGGGCATATTCGTAATCAGCGGAAAATTTTCGATCAAATAGATGCTTTTAAGAGTTTAAAAACGGAAAAAAAATTTTTTCCGTCCTTCCGGGCCGGTTTTCCAGAATCGCAAAAATCACGATATTTCAAAAGGCCGTAGAGTGAGCTTCTCTTGTGGAATGGGGATACATTTGGTGGTTTCGGAAAAGGTTTTTGCCTAACTTAAATAATGGCGTTGGATTCGCATCGATATCTCTAATAGTTTTCTCGGAAAGTTCACTTGAAAAATCGCTAAAAAAAACGCAAAGGGGTATGTATGGAAAAATTTGCAAAAATCGATGGTCCAACTTTGAAATTCCGCCAAAAATCGACAAACCATCGGATACTAATGATTAAAAAAGCAATTTGAAGAGAAAATCATAACGAAGAGATTGAGCTCAAAGTGGAGTACCAAATCCCAAAGGGAAAAAAGTTATCGATGATTTAGTGAAAAAACGTTTATCCCTCAAAAATCCAAAAAAAATTTTGATTTTTAATATTTTTTTTAGTGACCCATTTTGATGTAATTTTATCTCCTGAGAACGAATCCACCATTCATTTTCCCCAAAATCCAAAATTGCCATGAAAAAATTGCAAAAAACTTATAAAATCACGATTTCTTTTGCCGTGTGCAGTGTTTTCGACGAAAATTCGTTGATATTCGTAATCAGCTGAAAATTTCCGATTATACAGACCCTTTTAATACTTTTAAAAGAAAAAAAAAATGTTCGACTACCCCGGCCACTTTTCCGGAATGTCAAAAATCACGAAATTTCCAAAGATCGTGGGGTGAGCTTCTTGCTATAGAGATTCAATGGGTGCGGTTGGAAAAGGATTTTGCCTAACTTAAACAATGGCGTTGGATTAATATTGATATCTCATATAGTTTTCCCGGAAAGTCTATACCACTTATATGTATGTGAGCAGCGGTTGACACACGTACATAGTTTCCAGCGTGTTCGTCATTTCCTTAAACGATACAAAATTCGATAATCCTTGAAATCCTAATGATTAAAATTGATGAAACATGATGAAACCCTTAGTCACGCGTAAAGTCGGGGTCACCATGAACGAAATTCGTATTAACCAAATAATTAATAAAGAAAAACAATCAAGCCGAAATAAATAACAATAAAATTATAAGTGTATTATTACGAAAACACAATAAACCAAACAATACAAAAAAAAACAATTAAACCCAAACAAACGATAATCAAATTCTTCATAAATCATAATCAACAATAATAGAATTATTTCCTCATCCAAAAGTAATCCCACCCGAGAAACGAACAATTACAAATTGACTAATAACGAAAAACAATAAAATCCAAATAAATAACATGACAAAAAAAAAATGTAGAAAAATAATTCCGTACTTTTCTCACCGTTCGATATTGCCAGGAATAATTTCACTATTTCCCTACAGTTAGAGTGGTCAGGGTAAACCGAGAATTATTAAAGCTCCGGGGCTTCGATGATTTGTCGGTATGCTTGTGAAATTTGTGTACGGTTGTGCGTTTGTACCAACAGACGTGATACGGAATATATGAATAATAATGGCGTGCATTACGAGGGATGCACATCGTACGAGATGTACACCAATGGCAAAACAGTAACCTCCTACGTGTGCGTAGCTACATTTATTCGTAATGCATAAATACAAAGGACCCAATACAGTGTCAGAAGTGTGGAACGCGTCCCGTTCACGCTATAGTCACGTGATGCATTGGTCGTTTGCGATACTAGCGCCGCGTGTGATTCGCTCTGATTAGCCCTATCTGTACCCCCCCCCCCTCCTCCTCCTCCTGGGCCGTCTATCCGGTCAACTCCCGAAAGCGTGTGTTGGTATAATCCAACCATAATCAAGCTCTCTCACTCCTGTGCTTACCGGCTGTATCCACTGGTTATGGGAAGATCATATATTCCGGTTGGTAGCAGAATTCGAAGATACGCACTCAATCTTCATGGTCGACGTGAATCTCGACCACCTGAAATTCCTACGTTTCCCAACCTGCCGCCAGATGAATCCAACAGTTTCGACGTATGCATCATAATAGCTGGCGTTAACCAACCTGTCAACTCCTGTGCCTCAATTTTGATCCTCTCGATCCTCATTTAACACTGCGCGGTGAAGACAACGAGGCCGTCAGCGGTAAATCATTAATAGGATACTCCGGTCTTAGAGTATTCGCTGGGTTCGATTGAATCAGAGTTTGTTTCATGGGGGTTACTTTTTTTATTGAAATTTTATTACCGCAGTATAGAAGAATCGATACTTTTTGGGATTTTCGTTTGGATATCTTAAGTGGGATACTTCAGGTAAGAAAGAAATTTCTATGTTTGTATAAAGAAAGTGAGGATCAAAGAAAAATGTTCATTCCGGAAGACCCAAACAAACACTGGAACCCAAACAAACCTGTTCGAATCGACCAATTTACTAGAATTGATGGAACGGGATTCTTTTTCAATTTACTATTATCAAGTATACGTTAAACAAATCTTCTTTTCTCTCAGCAATTATTCATTAATCTTATCCCTAATATCTCTCTCAAGAAAACAATTTTTCGAAAACGATAATAAAGTGCAAACGTGCCAAACAATTCAATTTCTCTTCTCCTTCATCCATCCAAAGAAAAGTTAACAACGAATAATGACGTGAAATATTCAGTATTGCAAATGAGTGCAGCAAAATAGGAGACACCGTGTGTCACCGAGGTTCCCGGTCTGGGTATATTATACGGATGAGGTGTTGTAAATATGGTTTATGTTCTGAGAAAGGGAAGAGCCCGGGGGGGGTTATGAGTGGTTGGTTGCACAGCACGTGCATTAATGCGGCTGATTGCCCGTACATCACTAACGGCACCGTCGAGAAGAGCGAGAGGCCGACGATCTTCCCGATATCGCGTTCGCAGTTTTAATTTTTTTGTTCGATGTACTAGAACCGGTAGATGGCGACACGTAACGATGCGGCGGCCGTTTAGCCAGTTAGTTACGGTGTGCTGTGGTCGTGGTCTATTAAAATATTGGGTCACTTCCTCCCCCCGCCCGAAGCCTCGTAATATATCGGGCAAACGAGGACCGTGGTATATATTTGCGTGAGGAGGAGGGGAGAGAGGGGGTGACGGCCGTTTTTGAAGGCTTATTGCTCGCGTTGAATCAAAAATACAACGCAAGAGAGGTTCGTTCGAAGCCTCATGGAACCACATGATAAAGAGTAAGCGTATAATAGAAGAATGAAAAAAGAGGGAAAGAGAGAGAGAGAGAGAGAGAGAGAGAAACGAAAGCGCGTGGGAGGGAGCGGAAAGATCCTCAGTGGGCTCGTTACGTGGATCCTTTCAGGTCCCTAAGTGGACGTCGAGTTCGTTAGGCGTTCGGGACGCGAAGATCGTGGAAGATGAACGGGACGCGGGCGCGAGGGCGGCACACACGAAGCGGCGGCTTCTCTCGTCGAGAGATGCATGGCCTCGTGTTTGCCACGGGAAAAGATATGGTACTTCGTGCAAAGAGCGAGAGGGCCCCTCTCTTGGCCACTCGGTGCACGTGTCCTTATTCCTCTTTTCGTACTCCACCTTGGTTCCAGATTTTGTTTTTGTTTTTTGTTTTTTATTTTTTTTTTTTTCGTTTTCGTGACTTTACCATCGTCTTTTAGCCGCGACTAAAACGTATCCACAAATACGTGTGCGGTGTTCGTGCACCATCGAAATATTCACCATCGCTGTTCTTTTTTTTTTTTTGTACTTGTTGTACGTCGCCGTCTTGCGACGTTGGGCCACGTCACTCTTGGATTTGCCACGCTGGAGTGCTCTCGATTATCACCGCTCGTCCCGATGCACTTTATCAAAGGTGTCGGCGAATATTACCGTAACGAGTCGAGGAATACTCCATAAAAGGATTAAAGGAAATAAAAAGTGCACGCGATGTATGGGGGAGAAAAAGGTGGGCGGGAGATATGGGAATTTCGTCTTGGTCGAATTTAACGGCGATGGACCGGATGAGCGAGAAGTGAACTTTTTTTTTTTTTTGTTGGTTCGTAAAAGATCGGACCAAAGGTTATATCGCAAAGTAGCTAAAACCACCTTTCGATATTGTGAAAAAGAATTTTTTCATACTTATTACAGTATCCGAAAAGATATTAATACTTCGCTTGAATTATGACTGAAACTGATCGGACACATTGATCGACCGAAGTGCTTCTAGATGATGACAGTGACTGAAGGATTCTGAAGGACATCGCGACTTATTCATTCCAAAGGAGAATTGCATTTTCTCTGCTCGGTGACAGAATTTCTAGAAAAAAGGCTTCAGTGTTTTCCAAACCTACTTCGCTCAAACTTCCAGTCAAGACGCTCCTCAAAAATGACAATTATCGTAGCAACATTCGTGTTCCAACCCTACAACCCATAACGTCGTAAAAAAGAAATGCGAATCTGAAAGTATGAATTTAATATTCAAGATAAGTTCGTAAAGTCTTGGCCCAATGTATCACGAATTCCTGGAATTGCATCGATTCCTGGAAATTGATTGCTGGAATCACTAAGACGGGATAGGTGATGGCGAAGTTTGAACCGGAACGTCCCGTCATGAAGAACCACGAAAGGAAGGTAGCAAGAGTAGCAAAGGGGATAAAATCGACCGAAATAGGAGTGAGACTACGAGGGCTTGTAAAGAGAAAGGAAACGTCGCTCAAACGAAGAGCACAGGAACGTCTTTTAGAGGACTTCCGGAGAACGGTCATCCACAAGCGACAGCGTTGATGAACTTTCCACGTGTATTTGGAATAGCGCAGCGAAATACAGAAAGAGCAAGGGTGAATCCAGTGATCTACTTAGTGTTGTGTCACCAACAGGCGAGTGAGTCAGAAAAGCGTGTAAGAGTTGATGCATGGCGACTAGAATCACGGCTGTATATATACCAAGACACGTCACCACCGTACCACTCGCGTCTCCTCCTTTTACCTCACAACTACCGGACGTTTTAACATATCTGTTTACACGCTCGCTAATCATGTCGACTCAATGTTTTGCCCACTCGTCGCTTTCCATTTTTTTTCTCTCTTTCGGGTGTTTGTCATCAGAGTTGGTAACTCTACGTTTGTTCATTGCTCCGCCGACTTTTCGTGTTGGGTGATCAACGTCGTGACATAAAACCCGCCCAAAAATGACAAAACAACCAGCCGGTCATCAACTCAGCCACGTTCCTGTCCAACTTGATATTCTTTTGGACGAAAGTCATAGGGATTGAAAGCGAGCACGGTTCTTTCGCAAAAGACCATTGGGTAGCCTGTTAAACTGCCAAATCTTGGAAGCTGTTTCAGTCCTTACCAACCGTTCCTTATTAAGAACATCAATCACCCACAATACAACACTACGAATTTGAGTTAACGATTGCACATCCCAATCTCTCTATCCTAGAAGTTTCTAAAAATCAGGCAGTTGAATTTGAACCAAGTTGATCGTTGGACTACAACCGGCGGCTGTGGAAACAGCACCGTTGTTCCATTGGAGGTAAGATACCTCGCTGATTTATCTTTGAATCGGTTGCGGTCTTTCAGATCGATGCAACTGGTCGCCACATCCATGATAAAACGGATCCCAGTTAACGTACGTTTGATAATTGAACGTCCAATCTTAAAAACTACGTAAGTTACATTTTCATATGTCAATTCGACAGGTTTCGCTACCCCTTTCCGCAAGACTATCAAGCCTTTCCCAGTGGACACGCCTACATGTCGTTCCCTTTTGTCATTGATGTTGTTGACGACTTCGATACTTGGCGAAAGCTCTGAAAATACTCAGAAACATCCATACGAATTGTTTCACGTTGTTCACGCAGGTATATTAAAACACGAATAACCAGCTCCTTCTGCCAGCTGTCGGTGCTGCCGCTGGCTGTCCTCGACCATAAATCTCCGCAGTGCGGTATCGCGCGCGCATGCGGCAAAATCCAACGACCCGTATCGAGTCTCCCGGTCGTTATGCTCGTCACCTCGTGAAATCGACTCGCGGTTTGCCGGTGCGGAGCGACAGAGAAATACACATGTACACCATACATGGATTGGAAAAGACATATGTGCGTATATGTAGCCATAGCCTGTATATGAAGGGAGGGAGGGAGAGAGAGAGAGAGAGAGAGAGAGAGTGATAGAAAGAGGGTGAACAAGGAGGAAAATGCCAGTGGAAGAGAGAAGAGGGATGTCTTTTGGAGCGTTGGACGAAACGAAAGGAGTGTTCGTGTGGTTATACAAAGAAGAAGAAGAAGAAGAAGAAGTCCCGTCGTAGGACGTCAAGAACGACAGCCCTTTTTGGGTCCCTCACTTAGCGAGCAAAGACCTCCCCCCTTTCCTCCTCCTCCTCCCACCTGACGACCAATGCACGTCGTCGTTGTCCATAGTTGTTCCACGACCCTTCGGAATAATTAGGCCAAAAAAGCGGCGGCCAACGTCGTGCCCTTTCTTCTAGTATCATCAAAGGGAATCCGGAAGATATGCCCGCGACCAAAATGGCTTTCTCACTAAACTCCCTGGCGGAACGACAACACGTGAGAGAAAAATTGGCCCGGTGGTGGGCGAAAAAGGGTCGGCGAAAAAGAAGATTGAGAGAGAGTGGGGAGCTTAGATGGGGATATCCGTAGTTCTCTTATATCACCCACGGGAGCTGCCCTGATGGGGTTATGGGCCTCCGAGGCCTACTCGCCTTCGCCTCGTCCATGTCCCATTTCTTTTTCCATTCTATTCCATAATACCCAACGATCTTTCACTAACACTAGCTCACACACGAGCGCGTATCAAAGTCCCTCACAGACTCCATCACGCATGGAATCCGAACGCTGTACTAACTACTAATTTACACAAAACCACGAAATGACATTGCAGATTGCACTTCAGGGTCTCGAGATACATGCCACTTGTGGACTTGTCGACTTAAGTAGATTTACTCACGAACACCTTCAACGAGTCATCAATCCGATATCCCTCGAAAATGCTTACCTGAAACATACAAAATAAATCTTATGTTAAATCGGGAATATTTCACTTTGATGCTATAGTCATTGGTAAAAACGAAAATGGACTATCGTTATCCTCGTGTCCGTCGTATATTTTGGATCACGGTCAAAATAGCAGTTGATGACCTAGTATCAAAAGTGAATCCTAGAAAATCAACTTTCTTGTTTTTTATTGTTGATGCAAGTATTAGTTTCAAAGGTATTGAAGTATATTTATTTTCCTAGTTTTCAAAAATTATGGAAACGTTGTTAAGGAACCTTATTGAAATTATTTTTGAATAACCCTGATTTACGGATGATATCAGTAACCCCGTAAGTTTCATGGTAAACTTAATTCCGTTGAAATTCCAGGAGGCCGGTGAATTCCAGTTCGTCAAATTCCAAACAAACCCAAACAATCTGAATCCCGTTTAAAAGCCAGCAGGCCGTCAAATTCCAGTTCTTCCAATTCCAAACAAACCCAAACAATCTGAATCCCGTTTAAACGCCAGCAGGCTATAAAATTCCAGTTCGTCTATATCCAAAAAAAAAATCCGAACAAACCCAAACAATCGAAATTCTGTTGAAACGCCAGGAGGCCGTTAAATTCCAGTTCGTCCGGTTCCCAGTACCCTGACGAGGAGTATCCGCGTGTATCGTACATTTCCACAAATGTAGAAACAAGAAGCGCTGGACAAGCGTACAGGGAGTACGATAAATCAAGAGCGTTCCTCGACTTCCCGATGCGCGCAGTCACCTCAACGACGACGACGTCGTCGTCGACGACGGCGACGACGACGACGCGGACGAGTCATCTCGGTAGGACACGAGAGCTTTCCGGCGACGAGGGTACGGAGTGTGGGCGAAGAGAAGAGAACACCATGATGTGTACAGTAACTGAGATATAGGTATGGGCAGGAACTGGCTCGAGGGTCCTTTGTTGTCGCGCCTCAGGGGTGTCTCGGGCTGAACCACCGGCGCGGGGTAACCCCGGCTTATTCATTCCTCGGTGGTACCCGGAGAACGCGGGGATAACGGAGGAAGCGAAACGGAGGAGGAAACGGATCCGTGGACGATACGAGGAGAACGAGAAGAACAACGACACCCCTGCGGATCATCCCCTAAGCATGCTCGACCTGTCCACGTGTTAAAAGACGCCGCGGACACTTGCTGAAACCGACACGATGAATCTCCTCTGAAAGGATATCAGAAACCGACGAAACTTTGTCTGTCCTGTTACCATTGTTCTCAATCGAATTCTAGCCGATGTCCTATGAATAGTTTTAGGACTCGCTGATGGACTCGATGCTTTACCAACTCCGCGAGGAAGCTACTCCAGGAAGCGACGCTTCCGCGTTGATAAAACGAGAATGAGAGAGACGAATGGATTTGTTTATTTCGTCGGGATCAGGAAACGTCATCTGACAATTCTGGTATCGTGGATGGTTGATTGTTTGGAAATAATGGAGTATGGTAAGGTCGACCGAGTTAGCCTGAAGAGAGAGAGAGAGAGAGAGATGACTGATAGAACATTTCGTATCACTTGGTTCGCCTTCCACTTTTCATTGGGTCACTTCGTGTCGTGGTCGGTAATGAGGGTCATTGAGTTTCTCAGGTAAAAAAAAAACTGAAAAATATGTCAAACATCTGGGAACGTTTAAGTAAACAAAATGATGTGCTTAGCCATAAAATATTTACGTCTGGTAAAAAGAAACTGAATCATTAAGAGAGATTTTTGTCGTGAAATGATTGATTTTTTCGATTTTTTTATCGTCAAAATTCACGAAGTTTCCAAACGCACTTAGGAAGTCGTAAATTCAAAAGTCAAAAGACGCGATAAAAGAAAAATAGACTTTCGTTGCTTTCCACCAAAAAACTTGATGGAACAAGAATTGAAAAACGAAACGTTGATTAATCCACGATGTAAGTAAAAATAAGATAACGTATGAAGCATATTCAATTAGAACTGAAAAAAATAAATCTCAAGCTTAAAAAAGAATGAAAATGTAAAAAAGCGAAACAACTTTACTGGTTGAAGAGTGACACAGTGACTCGAGACGGTGCGTCGTGACTTCGGAATTCCTACCATTCATTTTTCCAGTTTCCACGGGCCACGAATGATAATGTACACGAAACATATCGAAGGATTTTTTGTCCCCTCCGTTTTCGTTCATCCTGTGCTGGAGCGAGGACTCCAGGAAAGCAGGGTTACGCTATGCTAAGTTTATGTACACCGAGGGATGTCGCCCTTGTAAAACCATTTTCAGATAACACATCGCTTCCATTATGCGCCGAGAGACGCACATTCGCGTATTTTCTTCATACGTGTTCAATTTTTTACAAACGTGGGAAAGGAGCCGTCTAGGTCGTTGAATAATATATGAATCCGTATCGTTCGCCTCGATCGGTTTATGGTTTTATATATCTGTTGGGGTTTTTACAATGATTGGAAATGCCGCGAATAGATATACCGTGGGGGGTTAGCGAACGTGAAAAAAAAATATGAAAGACGAAGAGAGCGGTACGAGATAGAAACGGAGTATGGGTTTCCGTAGCGTCACCAGTGAGTGAGGATCTTACATCTGGCATTTCGTGGGTCTTCCAAAACGGAAGGGACGATCGAGGCAGGGTAGAATCTTGGTATGACCAACGAATGGACCAAGGGTGAAGAAGGTGGCGTAGTAGGAATCACCGGGGACTGGGTTAAGGGTGAAACGTCATCAAAATTGCACGAGCTACTCTTAGGAAACGATCGTCGGACGGCCTCACCCCATCACTCAACTCCCTCTTCCGTTACTCTCCCATGGGACTTGCTGCCTCCTGCGACGCATCGGGACGATTACAACGTATAAATTTTTCAAAAAAATTCTCTCGACGATTTAGCGGTGCTGGGGAATTATCAACGAAGAACCTCTACGGCTCTTCAGTCCGTTCCGCTTTTGGCTGACATCTTGGAAGGTATCAACGAGGCGTTCGTGATGGCAAGTTTGAGGTTGAGAGGAATAACAGGAGGACGATGATCCGTCCGGAGAATCGTAGATAGGAACGAGTCGTGATAAAGTTTCCACGGTCGTCCAGCCTGATAACAATAATTTAAAATGCGGCTCTGCAATTACATCGGTTCCGTATAATTTCCAATGGAGTCCGAGCTGCTATTTTCGCTCGACGAGCGAGGAGACCGAGAAAGATCCTCAATTATCGAGGCGAAGAGAACGTTAAGGGGTGGAGGCTGATCGAAACGCTCACCAGGTGCCCCCGGAGCAAATTGCAGTCTCGATGCCAACGAAAATCGCGGCTGAGGGCCTGTTCTCGTATCTTCAGGGATCACGTATTTCCGATTATCATCATGCCGGAGCTATCATGATCACTTTTATTTCGTAAAAACGTAACACTCGTTTAGAGCCTGGTGCGATCAACGTCCACCAGGATTGAGGGGATACGAGGCGGTCCGACAACGCAGGGAGCAAAGGGAAAGGGCGAAGGAAGTTGGTACTTTTTATACACGCTGGTTGACTCGCAGATTTATTGACGGATTTGGTTTACATTTCGCTTGGGATTTAAATACGATTCAAGGGTTTGTTGAGAAACACGGAGGAGGCGAATATTTACCCTGAAGGGTTAAAATATATTGGGCAAGAAAGCAGGCGAGTTCGCTACGAGAAACTCCTTGAGATACTACCACAAACGGTGAAACATTTTTCGCCGTGTCTACTTTGATACCTAATCGGTTGGGTTTCTCATCCAAGGCCTAAAAGCCATGGCGTTCGGTCCAGGTCGTGAACGAACGTAGCAACGTAGCAGTCTCGAATAGCCTTCTCTATGGGTGCAACAGGTTCGAGGATACCTGGAGGGATCCAGCAAGATCATCTCGTGATAAAACGCGAAGAAGTGGTCGATCAATTGAGAAGTCTTTTGGAGGACGCGGCTCGGGCAGGACTCCAGCCAATAATGGATAGAGCACGCGAAAAAGAGGAGGAACGACGGAATGCCCGTGTACCGTCGGTAAGTCTGGATCAAAGAGCGAGCTTCGCTGAGAATTGGCCTCACACGATCGTTAATCGAGTCCGCACGATGAAGCTGACCGCTACCTTGGTCCCTTTGCGTAGGACCGCGTGTCAGAAAATGTAGCAACCCGGTTAACCTTCAGCATGCGGATCTGGTATTTATATATGGACCATACGTATGTATCCACTGGCGTATAGTACGAACTCGATGAGCTCGGGAGATAGTGGACCGGTGGTGATGGCGGCATGCGTGCATAGCGAACCAGCCGCGCTGCAGTATCGAATAATTGGCTCCCGCGGCAAGTGCACATCCCGCCCATTATGTGCATCAGAGCATCATGGCCGGTCTGTTGCATCGACGGTGATGGTGGCCTCGAGCCCTTGCGCTAAGGGACTGACCCTGCACGTATGATCCGGTCTGAAGTATGCCGTGTTCTCGCTCGTGAACATCTCAAATCCTTGTCACCGGAACGTGGCTCCTCGAACAATCGAATCTCTATTCAGCACCCACTTTTGACCATGCTTTACGTAACCAATATTTTTGCCGAGTCGTTTTATAACTTTCTTATAGCTCAGCGGTTGGATCAAAAACAGTAACAGGCAAATTGAAAGCAGGCCCTTGAATGTAAATTCGATAGGAGAGGTTCGTTCGATGATAAGAATGCGACAAAGATCCATCAAGCTAGGCTAATATAAAAATCCATTCGCGAAATGGAACGGCCTGTCACGTTGGTTGGCTGGAAATAGGCAAACAGAGACATCGAGATCGAGAAACAAACGGCTCGATAATAAGAGTGAGAAAGAGGCAAAGGGGTCAGAGGAAAAGGGTAGAAGCGAGAGAGCTGGATGGAAGAGAGGCCGGAGCGATGGCCGGCAGAGTGCAGTCGACCATAATTTCATCAACGGGCCGGGAGCGCGAGTGTGCACTGCTCTCTCTGGTCGGTGCTCCGCTCGTTGCGCAGAGGTATATGCATTTGAATTTGATTAGTGGCGTGAGAGGGGGTGGTGACACCCTTCGCCACCGCAACCCCACAACCAGAGTGAGAACGCTATGCGAGAACGAGAGCCATACGTAGCGAGAGCGAACCAGAGGGCACTGCCAGACTGGTATGAACCTAACCGGACTTGGAACAACAGCGTAGCCCGGCAAGAGAGAAAGAGACGAGGAGCGATGAACAGAGACAGGGTGAATGCAGGCCCATGAGGTCTGCGCAAGGTTTCTGGCTGCAACTACTGCAATTATCCGCACACGTCATACGCGCCCGTGCATTACCATATCCTTCCTCTATTCTCTTCCAATACTCGTACATCCTGTCTCTCTCTCTCTCTCTCTCGCACACATACACTCTACCTTGCACCCCCCCCCCCCTCGTTTCTCCGGCGAGAGCCCTGTCGCCGAGAGATTTCCATTGCGAATGCTGTATAGTCCCTAGCTGTGGTTACCTCTCGCAGTCTGAAACACCTCGGTGCCCTCTGGAGGCTTGGCTCCCCACCGGCGGCGATTCTACACGAGGGAAGCCCGTAGAGCTCTGCTGAACTCAGGTTACAATTTCATCCTTATTGCTGATCAGAATCTCCACTCCGCACAAACCGCTTCGGAATAGCCGAGCAACCGAGGGTTTCTAGATATCTCCGGTCACTTGTTTTTCAAATGATGGACGGAAGAGATTTACGAGACTGTTTGGTGGAGGGCCGTTTGTTCCGTCGTCAGTGTTCGATCAATGCGGTCTCTCGGTCAAGGTCTTACGATTCCGTGACTCATATTTCCCCCGTTGAAGTCCTGACGGAACGGTACAGCAACGGGTAACGAGTATTCATTCTTCCTCGAGCAATCTCTCTTCATTCGCCTTCATCCGCCATGACGTCCAGATGTAGGATGTGTATCGGACCATAGAGTTTGCTTCGTTCGGCCTCCGAGTTGTGTTCGAGTTATGGCGGATGATCACTCAATCTCTCGGTATCAATCAACCTCCCTATGTTGAAGCCGTTGTTGTAACTCTCGGGTGTGAAGTACGGTAAAGGAGTTTGAAGGCTACACCGAGGCGCTACGTCCAGTCGAGTATGAGCGCGCAACCGGTGAACCAGGAAAGAGAAGCCACCCAACGGACGAACGTGCGCGGGGCAGTAAAACGTCTTTACGAGCTTTCCTGCCTGTTTACCGGTCAAGCGGTCCAGCGAAGATAAAGAAGAGGCGGAAGATCGAGGCAGAGTCGGGTGGAGGCAGGACACGCGTTTTCTCTTTTTGTCGCGGCGTGCGTTCACTTTTTTGGCGCCATGTTCGCCCACGATGCTTTCATGCTCTTGCTACCTGCTCTCCGCGATGGTCTTCCACGTTCTTCAGCTTTTTTGCCACGCTTGTTCTCCATCGCTTCTCCGGGCTCCCGGAGAACAACAACAAAAAAAAAAAAAAAAAGAAAAAACGTAGAGAAACGAAGAATCTCCGCGTGTATATTTTACGAGCGAAAGGGGTACGTACGTTTTCTCTCTTCATCGTTACGCTGCCTCATGGCCGTCCAACATTTTCTCACTGTTCCAGCCGCGTTCTCCATCACTTTTTCTCATTATTTTTCGACTTACTTTACACCCGGGAGTCGTTCACCCTTCTTCCCAACGAACGAACCTACCAAGCTGGCTTTAATTAAAATCTAAATCGCATTTAACTACGCTATAAAACATGGCCGACGTGGCTGGCCGAAAAAGCGGAGAACGGAAAGTAGCAAACGCGCCCTTTGCGTTAGTACCTTCCAGCCGACGAACGAAGGGCGATGAGTCAACGTTATTCCATTTTCCTAATTGTTGTATTCAATACAGGGAGGTAGCACGGAGTCGGTGCACGAAGCCGGCTTGTGTCGTTGATTATCAGCTGAAGACCGAACGCGTGCTGTTCTTTCGCTCCCTACGAATTCTCATTCCTCCAAGCCCTTGGCCTCTTTCACTTTTTCTCTCGACCTAACTCGTCCTACCGATCCCCCAATGTTCTCCAGCTCATCGGCGATCCTCTTCTTCACGGCCGTTCTCCAGGACGTGAGTGACGGTGGATACAGGATCGAAAGGAAGATCTTCCGGAGGAGGGAGACCGGTGGAGCGGGAGAGCGGGTGGAGCAGAAGATGAGCAAAAGAGTCGACGTATCTGAAGAGAGCGAGGAGCAATAACGGGCGAGCACCAGACGCTAATAACATACCGTGGCGGGACTCTTGCTCTCCCTCGTTTTGCCCCCATAGGCCATCTTGCGCATCGCCAGTTAAACCAAATAAAAATCATTCCCCCAGGCCGGAATTATTATGGTGGACGGAAACGCAGTCAGAAGACTCACAGGAAGAGAGAGAAGAAGAAAAAGAAGAAGGAGAAGAAGAAGAAGAAGAAGAAGCGAAAATGAGCCGGCTGAGAGGAAGATGGCGAGGATCCGAATGACTGGACGGACTCGGCCAATGGCGCAAGAAAATGGTTACCATCTGTAAATCAATGCTAATACCAACCAAGCTTGGAAGGAAGATATCGATTCAGCGATGGAGTACGATCCTACGAGCCGTATGAAATCTTCGTTTGGGTTTGTTTGGGTTTGAACTTCCTTTTGTTTCTTTTCAAGAAGAAATACTCCCTACTACCAATCATGCGTGGGAAATTCCAAGCATAGAAAATACGCACTCTTGGATACTTACGGCACTCTTGGATCCAGTCCCCATTATTGGTGGACCTTCGAGGATACCAGTCCATCTTTAGTGAAACAACAAATCGCGAAACTTATGAGCTACAGCAAAAAAAGGATAATAATAAGAAAAGGGCGCTGACTCGCGCCCCACTCCCCCTCAATCTCCCCCCCTCACCCCTCGTCCTCTTTCACGTCCACGCATCGCTGCCCTTAGGTACTCATCCACGTTGAAAATCACTCGTACGTATGCGTGCGAAGCCACTATCGCCGGGAGAGAACCGAGCGAAGATTGGTCCGAGACGGTAAGTCGCGTGTGTGCGCTATAACTCGAGAGGCCCCGAAGCATGGAGAAACATAAACGGACGGAGAATATGGCTGACCGCAATGAAGATTTTAACTGGTACCCTCGCTTCGGGGCTCCACCTTCCGCCGTACCTTCTTTTCTCGTTTTATCTCTCCCATGCACCTTCGCTCATTCGCCTTCTTTTCGTCATTATTATTATTCGCGATATTATTATTTTGAAAAAAAAACCAACAAATTTAAATCTTCATTTCCCAGTTATACGGACTATAATAGAGATTTCACTCGCCGAAAGTAATCATCGTTTAATCAAATTCAATTTAATTGAAATCATTTTGAAAATATTGTAAATTATTAGTTTTTATTTATTATCTTTTTTATTACGTCTTTGTAATAATAAAAATCGTCATTGTTAAGAGCAACAAAATTAAATATAAATAATTTAAGTGGTGATTTGAAATTATTTTGAAATTACTGATTTAATTATCAAATTGATCGGTTTTAATAAACAACTACAAATATATACTTTTTTGAGAAAAAAAAAACCGGTGATATTATATGACACCAAACGAAATGAAAGACATATTGAAAAAGCTTTTTTTTTCGAATACTGTTGCACTGTAATGGAGATATTATTTTTGGAAATAAATAATTGAATGAAATTCTATTGAACTATAGCAATGATCGAAAACTACATTCATCAACATGATTTAGAAATGTTTAAGTATTGTCAAGAAAATAAATGACTAATTATTCCTGACTAATAATCTTCAATAAAGATTCATCGTCTCCAAATCTTTACTCTTTGGAATTCGTAATAAATTTAAATGCATTTCCACAATTGGCAGGATTTCTACTCAGAGTGGAATAAATACATAAATCCCCTATAAATATTGTTGCATTACCTATGGTTATACAACAAATGATTCTCAAACAATAACGGAACAATGCATTGTTATAAACAAACTCAGGTAAGTGATGACAAGGAGAAAGGAAGCTTTCAGAGAAACTCCAATTTTCCAATAAAATTAGCTTGAATGAAAAAAGAAAATAACAATTCGAGTGTTTCATTGGGTTTCATACGAGAAAATTAAAAAAAAAGAAAAGAAAAAAAAACAATCTCTCGCAGTCGGTTGTCGATTCACGTTACATATTCCAGTTAGAAACTCTCCGAGAATAATTCAACTCCATCGTTAGCGCAGTGGCAAACTTTCCGCGGTATCAGTTATTGAAACAATCCCGCGATCAATGTGTCGTTGAAAGTTCGTTTCGTAGCATATAAATTGCAAACGCACGGATCTCGTGTTTAATTGGCAGGGCGTCAAGAGCACGGAACGAGAGAAAGAGATCTAGAGAGAGAGAGAGATGGGTGAGAGTAGAGATTGTCATCATTGGTAAAAGGCCGAAGTTGTCAGAGACCAGTGGATTTGCACATGTAGGGTTGATACCGGGAAAGCCTCCGTCAGGTCTATTGGGTGTTCACGGGTGTCACACGTCGGTTACCAGGATCGCCAATTCTCCGATACATATTGGGAAGCAATCTTCTCTATATGGAACATAGAAGAACCGCACCGTGAATCCTTTTTACTGACCGTGGAGGTTAGGTCCCTCGGTTCGACAGACGGGAAAGCAAACGTATGAAACGACAAGTTTATCGAGTATAGAGAGGTCTGGAGTTCCGACTGGACGACCTCGCGTGTCGAACCTGTAAATCGTTGATGTACAACCCCCCTCCCGACCCCCTTGAAATCCCCTCGCCAACAATCCTCTTCTCCGTCACTGCGGTCTCGCCGCAATGTATAATTAACGTCGGATCGCGAGGCGAGCAACGTTGACGCTATCCCGTGGCTCGTTAAGCCAGGAAGATCATTTGCAAATTTGAAAAAATTTAAAATTTCATAAAAATTCATCGATTCTTCATAAATTCATCATTCGATTTCTTTGGAATATTGTGTATCATTTTTACAGCGAAGTTCTGTAATTTTTTAAATCCTGATTTATTATGTTGTTTTTTTTCTATGGAAAAAAAACAACATAAGAAATCCATAATTTCCACGTTGTAAATGATTTTCCTGTAATAGCGCTCTTTTGGATTCAGCGTTTTCCAACCAGTGCTGTTTGGTATCCGCAATGATTCTGGAAGTCACCATGGTTGTCCTTGACCTCGAGAATCCACCTGTTCTCATCAAAGTACGATTGCTGGAGGATGGAAAGAAGGGAGTGGATGAATCGAAGGAGTCAAAGGGGTTGAAGCCAGAAAAGGATAGGGTCGTAATTGAGAATCAAAGGATGGAAAGGGTGCGGTGAACGTCGGTATACGCCCTCTCTCGTACAAACTCCAGTTTGAGCTTTCACTTTTTTTTCTTTTCTTACGCTCTTTCTCTCTCTTTTCGATCCCTCTTCTTGATGCTTTCTACACTGCACACGCTCATAACCAGAAGCTGCAATAACTGGAGGGTATGCGCAGGTTCTCGCGCATCGAAGCTTTCTCCCTCGTCCGAATAAGAGGGAAAGGAGTAAACGAGATAGCTCGAGTATACACACGTATAAAGTGCCCTCGTCGTTTCCTCGGATACAAGTCGAGGGGGGCCCACTGCACACCATCGAAAAGCAGACTGCCGCTACGAAACGATGGGAGGCAGGTGCTGAGCCCGCCATTGGCCGTCGCAACGAGACCTTCCAGCAAATATGGCCGGTGAGCCCTTTTGCCTCCTCTCTGTTTCGAGGACGCTTGGAGGACACACGGATTATACTTTTGCCTTGCAACTTTTTTTTTCAAATATTCTTTCATGAATATTTATAAATACGGGTCGGATGTGAATCCAGCACCGTCCGACCTTCGTCAATTTTTGGCGATTCTTCGGCACCGGCATTCATCGAAGAATATTCGAAGTAGCGAGTCGAAGAACTGCCGTTTGATCGAATGGGATTGCAACTATGAAAAATGCATGGGAAAGTTTGATAATCTCTTTAACGATCCGTCAGAATGAAACCCAATGTTCGTTCGATACGACGCTGCGCCTCGCTTTTACTTGCGGACGCAATGATATTCTTTTGGATCCAATTACGACGAATTTGTAATCGACAAGTTTAAAAAAAAATGAGTGAGATAATTGTTGAAGTTGATGGAACGGATCGATATTGAAGTATTGATGAAGAAGGCTTTTATGCGCGATCAAGATTATTCGAAGTAACTACTGATTACTGATTCTTTTTTCAAAAAAATCATGGTTTATCGGGTTTGAATGATTTCAGCAAATTTTCATTGCCGGATTCATGATAAATTTGGTTTTTGATCCTTGATTAATTCTCACCTCGATTCTTGATGAATTATCATCTGGTTTTTTAAAGCATTTGCTCCAAACATTCTGGGTAAAAAGAATCCAAAACTTTCCAAAACTTGGTCTCATCTGGTTCCTTGATTCTTTATGAAAGCAAAGTTTTAAAGATCTTCGCCAACTCATACATCAATGGCTAAACAAATATGAATTCCTAATTGTCAAAATTGGTAGACATTGGATCAGCGAAGTTTACCAGTTCTTTTTCCTACTGGAAGCAACATTGTGGGCGAACGGCACGATTTTAGGATAGAAAACTACGCACATTTCAAACAAACCCAAACAAACCCAAACGATAAATCAGTTAATAACGATATAACGGTGATTCGAACAACCAAACAGCAAACGTCAGAAACAACGAAACCGAGAATTGGATCCGTGGGTTTAACTCGCTGATCGAGATCTGCGATTGATCAGATCTCTCGAATGCTGGTTTCGATACCGTCGTAATGACGGGGGAAAAAAAAGAAAAATAAAAAAAAAAAACATGTTCGAATAATACCGAGCAGGTTTTCTCGTAATTATCACTCGTTTGGTTCTCCTAGCCATTCCGTCTGCTCGGGTTCGCCAGAGACTCGAACGCATACGGAGTTATAGATCCACGGTCGTTCTTTCTACGCTCCTCTCTCTTCAAATATCTTTCCGGTCCGGTAATGGCCGAGGGAGATGGGGAAAGCGAGAGGCGACCAAGGAGGATAATACGGACCAACCGAACCGAAGCAATTAGAAGTACGAGGTAAACACATAGCGTTGCAAAAGAGCTAAAATGTGTGGTAACCTCTACCAACGAAGGTGCTACATCTCAGAGAAGAAACTGTGTGGCTCGCTCAATGTTATTTTCTTCTCTCGCCGACGTTAAAGCTGTAATTAAATATTCCAAGAGGGAGGATAACGCAGAAATGGGGCCTCGTTCGAACCCTGCTTCTTTCTCTATCTCCACTTGCCTTCTCGCTCTCTCTCATTCTCTCTCTCTCTCTCTCTCTCTCTTTCCATCCTTCTCTTCAGTGAAACGAATACGCCCGCTTCTTTTGCCATTTCTGGTCGTGCTCCTGAGATTCCTTTGAGGATCTATTCGACCGTTACGATCTTGGGACTGCCAGTTCGATTCGGCCATTATGCCAGAATATCCAGATGAACGAATGAGAAGGTCCAGACTGCACGAAATAATGTATGTTCGAGGCAAAGTTAGACACAAAGTCGTCGACGTGTTCGCCAGGCTCTTGGGCCAAAAAGGATACGGTAACGAATGGAAGATACCTCCGAGATGAGAGAACGCATATGAATATGGGGATAACCCGAAAAGAAGCCTCGGGGAGTTGCGTATCTATAAATCATAATACTTGTCTCACTCTCATCTTTTATCCCTCGTCTCTAGCATCCGTGATCACTGAGAGACTGAAAGAGAGAAAGAGAGAAGGGGGGGGGGGAATCATTGCCACGTATTTACGAGGTATCTTTCAGTCTGGACCAAAGCAAGAATCTTCCAATGACCACGCCCTCACCGAGTCATTCTTCTCTGACCATATTTCCGAGGACAAGTGTACGGAATACAAAATTCATGAGCTAATTAAATTGCCATTTTTATTCGGCCACCTTTCGAGAAATTTCTTCCTTCAAGGCGAAAATGACTTTTTCAGCAAATTAGAGTTTTTAATGGGGAATTTGAACGAGGCAGACGAAAAATGTGATCCGTTAAAGCTAGTCTCGAGAACATTCAGAATCGACTGGGAGTTCATAAAAAAATTAATTATTACCGAATCGGAATTCCTCTGTTTTGGGTTTGTTTGAATTTCCTTTGGTTTTCTATATTTCTATATTAATACTGTTTTTACATTAAAATTTAATATCACGTGAAAACTGAAGTATGAAAGTATTCTCATGAAATTCAATTTTTATTGAAGAATTTCAGTTTCCCCGAGAATTCGGGAATTTTGTGTTATCATTCCGGACGAATGAAAAGATCGAAAAATTATTTGAGGCAACACGAAAAATTCAGAGAGACAGAGAACGAACTGAAGTATTTAAAGAAACCAGAAAAAAGATATTTGATGAATCTATATTTATTAAAAAAAAAAAAAAAAACGATGTACCCAATATCTCGATATTCGACCACTGATGTTGCTCAAATTTAAGGGCCACTCATACGACAGTCTTGAAGAAGATTGTTTCATCTTGACGTTTTCTTTCATAGTTATTATTAATAATATATCCTATTATTAACAACAACGATGTAATCTTTCCTCGAAAAACCGGAAGAAACAATATTTGTTTAATGCTCTCAACGAATAACTACAAAATCTCGATTATCCGTTTCGAAATATTAGTTGTATCGAAAAAAACAGTATTTTTTTTGCATCCCAATAAAAACGTGGCTAAAATCAATAACGCGACAGAACATGAGAATTTTATTCGAATTTCCAGCACACGATATTTCCACTACACGTGCCCACGATGGACATATAAAAAAATATATTTTTTAAATATAGATTTTCAGTCGAGGAAAACTGAAAATCCATTTGCAGCTCGTGGACCGTTCGATGAAACGTTTGGTTGAAAATAGTGGGTAGACGAGTGAAATCCACGAGGTTATCCATGAAACGATACAACGGGTACTTCACATCTTTCGTGTATCCCGCCTCCGCTGCTTTTCGGTAATGCAAAGAGTAATTAACATTCCGCTTTTAATTACAGCCCGAGCTGACTCCAGCATGGTCCGCCCGGCTGCTGGCAGTATTCTCCACTCCCACCCTTCTCTCCACCCTTTACCCCCGCATCCCTTCGAGCCCCACTTTTTTTTTGTTTCTCTTTGTTCCAAGCATCGAGCAACCAGCTCTTTCGCTCTCCCATCAGCTTTCGAGCAGCGTGTACCCATTAGCCCACTACGAGCTGCCGTGCAACGCGTTCTCGTTCCCCAAAGACTCGGACAAAAAAAAACCCATGAAAAATAACTATACAAGGGTGGGGAATATTTTTGGAACGCCAGACTGCGAGCGATCGTGCGGTCACCGCTCCTCCACCAGCCACCGATAAATTTCACAATTAACGGAATTAATATTCGAACTTGTATTTGTCATTGGCTTTTGATACGGACGAACGAAACAAATTAATGAGATTCCGATCCAACGAGAACATTGGTGAACATTGAATAAACGGACAAAGCGTAGTTTGATCTGTTTTATGAAAAACTTGCGATGTTTGTCGACTAATTTCGATTTGTTTGGGTTCGTTTGTTTTACGAATTTTTACGAATATCGAATTTATAATAGGATTTGGGTTTGTTTGGGTTAACCTTTCGACATAATAAATGGTTTCTCTCGAGAAGAATTCCCACTTTAGAGAGATGAGATGATCTCTTCGTGAAAGAAGAAAAGAGACCACAATTTTGAAGCCAATGTATTGAGTTAGTTAATATATTTTGTCAACAGGATATACAATAACAATTTGTGGATTGAATATATCAACGGTATATCAGTATTCAATTACATTGATTAATTGAATACATTTTACTACGTGTATTCTAAAATAATTGAATTATCATTCCTAATATCGCCTCAAATTCGACAAATATAATCTAAAGCAGAGAATTAAACGTATTTCCAAATCCAACGATAAACCAAACTCTGTCGAATAAATAGTTACTAAAAAAAAATCTCTGAATAATCAGGATACAAAAAATAGTAGAAGCGACTGAAAAATTTGAGTTTAACGATTCTCGATATTCGAAATTTTAGTTATTTCGGCAACAGCTCGGGGAGAAGAGCGGCATCATTGGGCGACGTCTATGTTCGTGTAATACGGCTCGATGATGCTCACACGTGCGGAAAAACGTACACCCGGTTTGGTGTGCGAATGCATCGCCATTGCCAACGGACAACGATCGATGTGGACGCGTGAAATATCCAGGGTGAGTTTTCCACGAGAGTTACAACGATCGGGAACGATCGTCGAGTCCGCTGAAGCTTTCAGCTTCCTCTATTGAACGTGCGCGTGTTTCAGGCAGCCACCGAGTAAAATACGCACTAGAGTTGGATCAGAGAGCTCTCTCTCTCTCTCTCTCTCTCTCTCTCTCTCGTACCTCAGTCGCGTTTGAATCCGATCCGGATTTCCGTGTGCGGACACCCGTGTGACCTTGTGTGAGCTCCACCTCTCTCGTTCTCTTTCTCTCTCTTCTCTGTACGTTTCACGTAACTTCCCCTAACCGAGCGCGTGTTTCCTCACCGGAAACGCGTATGTGCAGTATGCACCGTCATATCGATCCCCCCCTAACCCCTGCTCATTCGGAACCCCACTTTTGCACTGCAGCGAACATTATACACATTCTGGCCCATCCGTAAACGCGGGTTGCACGCACGACTCTTCGATTATTGAACAGAACGAAAAAAAAAAGAAAAAAAAATACGGTTGTACGATAGCCGGGATCGGAGCCAACCCTCGCGGCTCTTTATCGCTATGGACCAGACCAATGAATGATTATCCACTTTCATACGATTTTGAATAGAAGTAAACTTGAAAAATTGATGATTCATTGGACGTGAAGACATCGGAAAATATTCTGGTAACGTTGATTTGTTCGGGTTTGTTTGAATTTGTTTCGAAGATATCGAAAAACATTCAGGTAGCTTCGATTTTTTAGGGTTTGTTCGTTTCGAAGAAACGGAGAGTGTGACAACTAGCCAGACAATTGAGAATCGATTGGTCATCGTGGCACCTAAAAATACTCGCGCAGTTTCCATTCATTGAAAAGAACGTTACGACTCTCGATGACCTTTGACAGCAGCACCGAATGCCACCACAGTTGGATACGGTGAATAGCAGACGCAGAGGGATGAAGAACTTAACAGGTGTGATAATTTCCACCAAGGGTAGCTCAGGTAGTTTCCAGTATGTGTATCAATGTTTTGTGATCATGCTTCTGGCAAACACACGCACAAGGGTCATCGCTCGGATTTGCGCGTTAGCACGTCGACGAGAGAGGAGGAGAAAGGGAGAGAATGCCCAAGCGGGTTGCACCCCGGTAAAGGACGTGTACAGGTTAACTGTAACTCCAGATACGGCGTGGTATAGTGCTGCATGCGCTAGGGTACGATGGGACCTCATTGTGTGGAGAGAGAGAGAGAAGGAGAGAGAGAGAGGAGAGAAAGAGCCGTGGATGGTCGGTAGGTTTGGGGGCGACCGGTCGGTTCCATTTTGTTTCTCTGGCGGCGTGTGGCGGCGCGATAGCAGCGGCACTCTGTCAGAGCGTGACGTTATCACGACACCCCTTCTACCTAGCCAGGGGGTTGCCTCAGTCCTCTCTCTCTCTCCCTCTTTCATCCCTCGCTCCTATTCTGACCCTCTCTTGTTGGCTCACACGAGAATTTCCCTTCTCGCTTTCTCTACCCTCGGGGCTGAGGATACCGCTACTACGTGGATCAAGCGCTGGGGTTGCCTGACTGTCTGCTGCCTGGCGTTGCTTCTATCACGTTCCATCCAAACCTCCTACCGTTTTATCCCTCTTTCTCTTCGTCTTTCCATTGGCATAACCCACGGGATCTCTCCCCTATGAGGAAACAGGAGAAAAGAGGTACAAGGGCAGGGGGGGCCGCAGCTAGGAGGAGGGAGCGATCTCGGAAAAAGCCCTCGGTAGAACGCCGATAAGATTGCAAACGGGAGGGAGGGCCCCGCCTATGGCCGAAGGAGTTGGAATATCAGCGTGAAATGTGGTACGCGTTTGCATCTTTTAAAAGGAGCTCTCCCGCGGAACCGCTTCCTTCCGTATTTTTCTTACCTAAGCCCACAATAAGATCAGGCAATTCATAAAAAGGAACCGGTAATAGGATTTGGAGTTTTTTGCTCGGCCCGTTCTCCGAGCGGAGTAAAACCGATTCCTGAGACTTTTTCTACGGAGCGTGATCCGGTGTGCAGATAGAACGGTGATACGAAGATAGGTGAAGCGAGCGAGGTGGCCGGAAGGAGGGAAAGATCGTTAACGCGCGTATACGATTTCGGATCGGAGCCAAGAACGTTTCGGGGATCGCTGGTTGATCTAGCCAGGTATGCCAGACACCGAAAGCGGCTTGGATGTAAGCAGCAACTCAGCATCAATGTATAGTTTCGTATACCAAGGCGTCTCTCTCGGCATAGCGTATTTGATATTCTACTTTTTTTTTTCTTCATCCGTTCGGTTATCCCTCCTGTGTTCGGTCTTTATCGCTTTCTCATTTGAGCTCTTTTCCAACTTGTAGCCTGCTGTGGCTGATGATACAGCTAAAGGCAGCTTGTCTTTCAACCGATACACCTCTTTGTCTTTCATTCTCCATCGGGCCACTTCCATTTCGCGTCATTATCGTCATGGGGGCAAGTCCTGAAGGCAACTTCATCATTCCTCACAGCTTTGGTTCGCTCGCTGCGTGCAGCCGCAACATCGGGTCTCTGTCAATCAGCCATTGATAGCCCCATCAACGTCATCGTCACGTAATTGGGTAAGGGATCCCAGACGAGGTTGCTTCACTCGATATCGTTGCTTCCATTAGTTCTAGCATTTGTAATTTTCACCAACGCTGTGAACACATCGACACCTGTGACTTTCCATTGAAAACGTGGCATCGCCTCTGGTCCCCTGGTCATTGTGAGCTGTTGTCTCTGCGCGCAGTTTGTGGGGTATTGTCTCATGATGCAGCAACATTAGGTTTCCGTCAAGCGTCCGTTATCGGTCGGATCGTGATCATTGGAGAACAAATCTTGGACCAGTTTGTTTACCTTACTATCTTGCTCTCGTTGGTGCCAATTTTTGGAATCTCCACCAATGCTGTTAACGCATCAATGCCCGTAACGTCCTTTTGGAAAGGCGATTTCGCAGACCTCGAATAGCTTTAACATTGTTATCATTAGATAAGCGATCCTAGACAAGGTCGCTTCGCTATCGTTGCTCGGATTGATCTCAGCGTTTGGAATCTTAGCTATATTGCTGCACCAACGATCGTCGGTCCCGTTTGGAAACTCGGTTATCCAGATCTCCGGTAGTCTCCTCATCGATGACTACGATCATCCTAGTTTCCAGTGTCTTCGGAAATCTCCGAATTACCGAAACTACCAATAGTCAACGTTACGTCAGATATAACAGGATCGAAATATATTGTTTCTTGAAGCGGGTACGTACATGGACGAAAATGAAGGTACACCGCGTGTGCCGGGTTGAGTACAGTCAACGGTTATAGGAGGGACCAGAGACGACGAGAGTGCTGGTATATCCGAGCACGCGCTCAAGTACGTCAAGTACGTTTCGTGGAACGTTCAGGGGATGTTATGGGATGGTGGCGATGGCGGGGGATGGTTCAGACACTAAGCCCGTAGACGCCGAGGAGCACCTGTGTCCCTGTGCCACCCCCGGCCAAACCGACGACTAGATCGATGCCGGGCACCGCACCAGCTAGGTTTCTCACTTCCTCTCGCAACCCGCGCCATCTTTCTCGTCCTCTCTCGCTCTCCCTCTCTTTCTCTCTCACTCTTTCTCATCCCGCGCTTCTGCTGCTTTTGGAGTACTATCGTCCTCTCTCGCGCTATCTCCACCAAGGCCGTAGTACCACGTATATCTATACATTGTTTTCTCCCTCGAATCTCGCTTCGCAATATATCTCTGGGAGTCTCTACGCGCGCCGCGTTCTCACGACAAACAATGCGTCGTCCTCGAAAACATCCACTTCACGTGTCGCGCCCGGCCAACTTCGCTGAGAGATCGAGACAGGGAATAGAGGGAGAGCCCAAAGACGAGAACTCGTCGAGAGAGAAAGAGATATGAGAAATTGGATGAAAGGGAGGAGAACCAGACGAGAGAAGTGAATTTATTTTATGTATTTATAAGCTCGTATCTATACCAACCCTTTACAAGAGAAAGGGTCCAACCTGGGGAACTTCCCGTCTCGGGAAATTGGAATCTTGACCTTCTGCTTGGTGGACCTTCGTATACAAACGTACACCCACGTACCGCGTGCTTATTTATTTATTGAAAATATTTATTATCTATTGGATTAATAATTTATTTGTTGTTCGAGACGAACTTGGGACCGGCTGAATTCGTATATGTTTCCTGCAGTTTCACTGTACCATGTGTCATAGCGAATACGATACAGAGGGGGAAATCGGACGAGGCCGTAAGGCTGAGGGTAGGGTGAAACGGGAAAGTAGTCAGAGGAGTTTTGGATTGGAAAGTAATACGAAGTTAAGGGAGGTAAGGGTACGTTTAAGCGAGGACACCCTGAGGGGATGGAACAAAACAATAAACAAATAATAATTTATTTATTGCACATGTACGTATCAATAAAAACTAGATTTCGATATGGAGTAGCGGCGCGAAGTAATTGAAAAGACTATTTCGAAGGCATTGAAATCTCCGGGTACTTTTTTCTTAGCTTTTTGAAAATAAGTGCGCCACATATTGATTTATACATTAGCCCATCTCATCGTCTGTTAAATAGAACGAATTATGTTGTATCGTGACGTAATAAAAACAACAATGATTGGGATTTATATTGAATGATTTATGAATAATTATCATTAATAATTGTAATAATTTTAATAATAATTAATACTTGTAATTACTATGAATCATACGAATTATCATTTTTATTATGATAATACATAAATAATTATAATTATCAATCGTAATCACTTCGATTGCTAAATCCAAACTTTTTAAAGACTACCATTTAATAAAATGCCAAACTGAATGTACGAATGATCCTTTTCTTTGTCTCGTCGTAACTACGTCCTAAGATGTTGCAGATGCAAAATGGAGGAAAGTGAACGGAGCTTCGCCCAGTAGATATAGTCGAGTTCGATATTGGACCGGACAAGAGATCCGGACGATCAGATTTAATTGGCCGTATGCCACGACTATCAGAAATTTGGCCGGCACTCCTCAGGGGATGAAACGTCCTCGCGTAAACTGGACTTTCGTAATTGGTTCCCGTATATTCCTGTCGTCATCTCGGGCGAACGTGTCGTCGGTTCGAGTTAATGCCAAAGTTCTTTGAAGCTTGATAGATCACTTGGTAGGAAGTCGAATATTGATTTCACAGGACTGTTCGTAGGAATAGCTCATTCTGAAGTCACTCGACTTTGAGGAATGTCCTTTTAATACTTCATTGTCCCCAATACCCAATACGTAATATCCAACTATTTAAAAAGCACGATAATATCGTGTGAACGTAATCATAAAATGGACAAAAAATGTTGACTCGGCCTCCGTAAAGAGAACGACGAACGTTATTACCACGTGACACACGAGTGCGAGAGAGATAGTCGAAACGTTTCGAACCGCGATTTCTCAAGAATGAAACATTTTTATCGAAAATAACGACCGGGGGGTCTTTGGTGCCATCGTCCTGAATGCATATGACAAATTTTGTACCGATTGGTTCAGTAGTTTCAGAGAATAGTGGTTTCAAAATTTCGAAGTGAGAAGTCCCGAAGTTTCTCATCACGATTTCTCAAGTATGAAACATTTTTATTCGAAATGGGGAGTAGGAGGCCCTCGGTGCTATCGTCTCGAATGCACACGACAAATTTCATACCAATTGGTTGAGCCGGTTGAGAGAACGGTGGTTTCAAAATTTCGAAGTGGACGGGGACGTGTTCGTCACGCCCTTAAATCTATATATTTATCTATATATATACATATAAAATCGTTGTATGTAAAGATTTTTTCTCCCCAGCCATCTTTACCATTCGATTCCGGATTCCATTGCTACTTGGACCATCATCGGGATAAACTGGGATAAATGTCCCGGAAATATAGTGGCCCCGTCGATAGCGACCGGAAATGGAAGCTTGCGGTCGGATACGGATATGTATTTCGTTTGGCTGAGCGATATTTTTTTTTCTTTGGCTACTTTCCTTCTCCGTAGGTTCTCGTCGCTCGACTCGTATCGGGCTCTTGAGCTCCCCACTGCTGTAACAGTTTTTGATATCCGGAGGGTGGTCGACCACTATCGCGTGTTTTTCGTATCTTCCTTTACACGCGAACACTACCCCCTCTTTTCGTTGGGTTTACCGGAAGACAAATCGCGTTCTCTCATTCTGTTCATTCATTCTCGTCGTCCGTCATCGTTGATCCCGTCCTCGTGTCTCATTCACACGTCACATCAGTTAATTCGTTGCTCATATTTACTCGTGAAAAAAAAACGTATTTTCCTGGCATTTTATGATTAAACGAAGATCGAACTTGTTTCTACGAGTTAGAATTGTTCATCAGGTGGACAAAATCCGGTCAGACTTTTTTTTAAGTTTAAATAATTATTGCTTAATTAATGCAAAAATTGTATGCGAAGTTGAAGTTCAATAAATTCAATATAATTAATATTATATTTCATTAATATATATAATAAGATTGTTGTATCACGTATTTTATATCGAAAAATAACAAAATGGATTTAGGAAAATGTCAAAAAACTATTCTAGAAAGGGTTTTTCCCATTTTCCCAGTCTAATTTTGCACTTTCGGCAAAAACTCGGGCATATTCGTAATCAGCGGGAAATTTCCGATCAAATACACACTTTTATGAGTTTAAAAACGGAAAAAAATTTTTTTTCGTCCTTCCGGGCGGCTTTTCCAGAATCTCAAAAATCACGATATTTCAAAGGGCCGTAGAATAAGCTTCTTATATGCTATGGGGATACATTTGGTGGGTTTGGAAAAGGTTTTTGCCTAACTTAGATAATGGCGTTGGATTCGTATCGATATCTCTCATA
>JAPYZI010001738.1:0-30124 GCA_030523105.1 Ophioninae sp. A BG-2022a
ATGTATGGAAAAATTTGCAAAAATCGATGGTCCAACTTTGAAATTCTGCCAAAAATCGAAAAATTATCGGATTTTAATGATTAAAAAAGCATTTTAAAGAGAAAATTATAACGAAGAGATTGAGCGCAGAGTGGGTCGCCAAATCCCAAAGGAAAAAAAGTTATCCATGATTTAGTGAAAAAACTTTTTCCCCCCAAAAATCCAAAAAAATTTTGGATTTTTAATATTTTTTTTATTGGTCCATTTCGATGTAATTTTATCCCCTGAGCACAAATCTGCCATTAATTTCCCCAAAAACCCAAAATTTCGATGAAAAAATCGTAAAAAACGTCTAAAAACACGATTTCTTTGCTGTGTACGATGCTTTCGACGAAATTTCGATTATATTCTACTACTTTTTTATTTTCTAAGAATTATAAAACGCTTTAACATACACGTGGCGCTAGTTATTCCGTGAGAACATTCTTATCGCGACAACGCAAGGCTCGCAATTATACGGTTTCTTATAATGTGTACGTAAAAGTATTTCAGGCGGATAAACAACTTTTTTCGAGTGAAACATTGCTGCGTATTCGAGTAGTAGCTCCAGTTTGTACGTATACAATTTATGCCAGCAAGCAATCGTATAGATAAATATGGAAAATATAATTATTTATCGATAAATAATAAGTTTTCGATCGCGTAAGTGAATATGTTTCGAAAAATGCTCTAATTCTCATTATATACGGATATAAGGTTTATTTTTATACGTATTTACATGATTTTCCGTTGGCGCAGTGATTACTCTATTAATTGTGATATCATAAATATGATGTGCGTATTGATGGTGGATTATATATATATATGCGATTACGTGCAGTATAAAGCGCATATGTGCAACGTTCTCACATCATAACTAACGCTATCAGTGGCAAAGTACGACACTAAAAACTCTGGATATTTTTCGTATCCAAATTTCCGAATTGTGTACCCCTGTCATACAGGCGAGCTCTGTTATTTCGCAAAAATTCTTTAATAATCAAATCGTCGCTGCTTGAATATGATATTAGAGAGTATGCGAGATTTTCGTCAAGATGGACCAACGAAACAAATATGGGCTTGTAAATATTGAATAATCGCGGCGAAGGTTTGACGGAGTATATTTGCTGTTTCTGTGCGCTGCGTGGTGGCGCTAGACGTTTCGCAAAATGGCGGTGACACCATCGGAACCCTTATAACCTGGCCGGTGTATAGTAGTCCAGGAAATTCTGAAAACGGACGCGCTCCTTAATAAAACCGCGATCGTATCGGGCGTAGAAAATCATTGATTCGCTCTATCTCGAGACAAACGTAAAGTGCGAATTTACGATCAGCGGAGTATCTTTGGATCAGAGTGTTTATCGCATACACCAAAAACAGTGAACAATTTGCATCCGTGCGTGCGCGATCAAGAGAAAGACATCAGGAAGATCGAATTGGTGAATTCGTCGTTTTGTTTGAGTATCGTTCGAGCGTACATAAAACGCAAAGAAAACGAAAACAAAAAAAAAAATATAACATCGTATCTCGTACTATCCTACCCGAAAGAAAGACAACCTCTCTACTGAAATGCTTTCAATTTTCCTTCACGATCGCTTAGCCCGCTCAGAATTGTCATTCAGGCTTCTTCCTTTTTTTCATTCATTCTCAACTCGCAGCCGCGCTGAATCACAAATAACTTTCGATTTTTTTGCTTTTTTGATTTTCTCGAAATAAATTGAAAAAAAAAAAAAACATTTACTAAAATGAGCGAGGGTAAACAGAAGGTAGGTGAAAGTTCCAGTGGAGAGGTTGATAACGGGTTTTGGAGCTGTAGGGATCTGACCGACGTTGTACCCCTTCACACTCCGAGAGGGTTGTATTTGAAACCGATCGCGAAAATAAATGTGTCTGTCAATCTACCGCGACTGAAGACTCCAGGTAAATCCAAAATGTCAGGGAGGGCGTTGTTTTTTGAGAAATAATTTTTTTTTGCATCTGTGTCGCTGAACGCGATCTTAACGAAGATTTTTGGTATTCTGGAATTTGCAAGATGTCTTTTACAAGCTTGGTACTTGTTTTCTCTCGATTGAATAATTTTACATCTTGCAGAGAAGCGACTGTTTTCGGACGAGTCAATTGATTATGACTAAACATTATTTAAAACAGTTATGCCGCAATAGTGCAGTTCAGATCTATCCTTTTTTGCAAAAATGTTACATGGGAAATAGATCTTAAGGTGCTCTAAATGGATTCTTGAAGAATCGTCAAATTGTGTCTTCTATTGCTTTATTTTGTTTTCAAGATCGGTTGTCGGACAGACAAGGTTGAGGAATAATAATGTTGCGTTAGGCGAATAATGAAAAGATGAAACACGAAGAAGATTGTCAGATAAACAGCTATTTCCATTATATCCAATGGAGAACTTAGAGGAGCATTTCTCTAATTTCTAGTACTAGAAGTATTCCAGTAAAACAAATTGATTCTGCATATACTAGAAAAAATCTTTAATAAATATATTTTCCAACATATTTTGAAACGCCAGTAGTCTCAGTTCCGAAGTCAGCAGTGAAGAGTATTCCGTGATTGAAAAAAAACTCCGTGTCTCCCACACTGGTGTTTGGCCTGGCGATGCTACCGATCCATATTTTCTTTTCCATCATGATAATACCAGCGAAAGAATTGACTACCCGGAAGATCTGTTGTGAACAGGCTCATCGGAGTACTTAATTGGCGAAGCCATAATTCTCTAATATTTACAATTCGCTTTTACCTCTCGATCGCAAAAATGAATCCCTAACGCTCGACCGATCGACGTTCGACACTCGTAGGGTCGAGTTTTTACAGCAAATTGCTACCAATATCAAACAGGAAAAACAATATCGATATGGGAAGTAATGGAGAAGATAAGAGGCCTGGTGCAGCCGGACGAGTTCACCTCGCTCAAAGTTGCCAAGAGTACGCTGGAGTTCATCAGACTGGAGGGGGATTTGAGCGACAGATGCAGACTGCACAGAGTGCTGGCACGATTGGATTCGCAACGTTTAAATCTCGCCGGATTTCCCAATGTACTGAAAGTACGAGTCGCCGAGGCGAAGGATGACTTTCCGACTAGGCACTCGTGGGACTCTTACTTCAGGGATGCCAAACACATGAACGAGCTCAAGCCGGGCGAGAGACCCGACACGATACACATCACTGGTCTGCCTGTCAAATGGTTTAGCGAGGACGGTGGTAATACCCCGAGCGAGGCTATTGTTTCTAGGGTTTTCAAGAAGTGGGGACCCCTCAGGCGGGTCGACGTGCCAGCTTCCGACGTCTACAGATCTAGAATGCGGCTGAGTAATAACATACAGAAATTCAGCTTCGGTGATGGTGTATTTTTCGACGCTTATGTACAGTACGTCGAGTACATGGACTTTGTGAAAGCCATGGACGCTCTGAGGGGAATGAAACTCTTGAAGAAAGAGGCCAAAACATGCCTCACTGCACTGATAAAGGTATTCAGTTTACTTAACGCTTACAGAGTTCCTAAATTATTTTCTGTCCTTCGTAAACTCTTGCTCTTCTTACGATGGGCCGTTATGTTCAATAGCCAATTATAATGGAACATATTTCTCTAGATTTCATTTCATTATGTCGTTGAAGTTTGCCAAGTTCTAATACAAAGAGTATCTTTTTCAACTTCTCATTTTCATTATCATTCTACAAATGTGGCACTCTGCTCGTAAACCGCTGATTAAAAATCTTAAAAAATATTTCCGTGATTTTTGCCTTTCCAATCTGTCGGATAAAATTTGAGAAATTAAAAAAACGTCATTTTCGTTGAATTTTCCACTGTACTCATTCTTCCACCGTTTCGAGTACCAAAAATTCTGCCTCTCCCAGATCTGATCCATCCATCCATTAACTCTCATAACGAGAAATTCTTTTTATGCGGCAGGTCGATTTCGACAAATCGAAACACATGAGCGATAGTTCCGTGTCCCATCGGGCGTTCGAGAGGAAACGGCTCATAGCTCAGGACAGTCTGGCGGCGGAAAAATTGCGCAAGAAGGAGGAGTTGGAGGCGCAGAAGAAAGAAGAAACCAAGTACGTATATCGCGTACTTTTTTGGACTTTTACCTCGTAAAGAATGTAATGTAAGGGTTTGTTAAAATTGAAGGAAAAAAGAAGAGGCGGATATGCAAGAAAAGGAGGCCAAGAGGCAGAAGAGAGAGGAGAAGCGAAAAATTAGAGTCTTCCGTAGACAAGAGGAGGACAAAGTTTCCGTCAAAATCGCAAGGGAAGAACAAAAGTTGATCAAGGCACAGCGGCAATTGGAGAGTATTAGGCTATTGGACGAACTCTTCGACCGGATAAAGGTAACGAAAAAAAAGAAACAAATGAAACCCTGATCAATATTATAGAACGAATTGAAGCAAGCCCCGATCGCTGTCATTTTCAGATCAAAGTCGAGAAGAAGGAAATAGTTCTCGGTGTGAAGACAGAGACTGGTGGAAAAGCCGGTGGGAAATCTGGTCACAAAAAAACCGACAAAACGAACGATCAAGACCCGCACAAATCCAATGACAAAGACAGCGAGAAGAAGAGCGACAAGAAGAGCAAAAAGTTGAAGAAGAAAAAATCGAAAAAAGAGAAAAAGAAAAAGGTTCGTTTTCATTCCGCAAAACCTTGTTTCTTCTGTTACCGCAATAGCCTAATTTTTCGTTATTTTTATTCTTTTTGTAAAAAATACGCATAAATAGGAAAAAGATACGAGATCCGGAAGTTCCACGGATCAGTCGGACAGCGAGACCGCCAAGAAGAAAATAAAAAGTGTCCTGACGGTGAACAACGTACAACCTTCGTCTTCCGCGGGTTAGTAATTAATCAATTACAAGAGATTTAACGCGCATGGAGGAAACATGCACATGCAAGAAAAATAACTCAATTTTTTTCGAGGGTCAATCGACTAATGTTGCCTCCTTTCTTCTTCAGCCGTTGCTCCACTGGATCCGGGATTGGGTTTTGCGTCGATGTATCCTCGATTTCCTCAAGCTTGGTACTACGACTTACCAATGATATATCCGTCAATGGGACGAGGAGGTGTTCCACGTGGTGGCATGCTGAACCGTTTTCATCGTGGCCGTGGAAGGGGTTACGGCTTCCGTCGGGGTAACATTCGTGGCGCAATGAGAACCTTCAATCCTCACATCTACAACGAGCAGTACTACAAGTATTTCGCTAATCTCGCGGGTCAAGACTATTCGGATTACGAGACGGATTACGACGACCGAAGTTCGCGTTCGCGTTCGCGCGTGAGATCGAAATCCCGTTCGCGCACGCGTGTCAGGTCAAAGTCACGTTCGCGGACGCGCGGTCGATCAAAATCGCATTCGCGGACGCGCGGTCGATCGAAGTCGCGTTCGCACTCGCGCGGCCGTTCGAAGTCGCATTCGCGAACGCGCGGTCGATCGAAGTCTCGTTCGCGGGGCCGTACAAAGTCTCGTTCGCGCACGCGCGGCCGCTCAAAGTCACGTTCGCGCACGCGCGAAAGATCCAAATCGCGAACGCGCGGACGATCGAAATCGCGCTCGGGGGCGTGCACGAGATCGAGATCGAGGTCGCGAAAACGGGGGCGCAGGAGACGACGCAGCAGCAGCAGCAGTGCCAGTCGAAGCGGAAGTCGATCGCGACGAGCGCGCGGTGGACGATCGTTCACGAGTTCTCGCAGCAGCTCCCGATCGAGGCGTTGGCGTTCAAACAACAAACGATCGCGGACGAAATCGAGATCACCGGAAGCGGGAAGGAATCGAAAAGGCCGACGGAAACGGAGCAGATCCAGAGTCATGATAACGCGGGCCAGATCGCGATCGGTTTCAGGCAAGAGACGCTCGCAGAGCAGCTCCTGGTCGATGCCCAAATCTTCCCACCAACGCAGCTGCTCGTGGTAAAGGAAAAGACTAAGGAACAATGAAAAAAGAGACTACGGAACGAGCACACAAATCCCATCGAGATTATCCATCGAGACTGATGCTGGAACTTCCAGCGGAGAGTCGAGGAACATTTGACGCACGAGGAGGATATGAATTACGAAAATGGAACCTACGAATCATTGAGTCGCGAACAAGTTCGGTGAATTTCTTTTCTTTTCTTTTTTTTTCTTTCTTTCGCTTCCGATATTCATCCGACGGTGAATATACTTCGATCGTTGTAAATAGAGTGACACCGAGGCCGGGAGAGTGGACAGTCGTGGACCGCAATCTAACTTCCCCATGGATATGCAATTGTAATTTAGTTCGTATGAATTTTCGAATAAATGTCGATCCTCTTTTTAACGATATGCTTCAAAGCGTCATGTTTTATTATCGATAAGTAATCCAGTCACCTCCGCTATAAAAATAATCACTCGGTATCACCCAAGCACACTTTTTATGAATTTCATGACATAACCTGTAAACTGTTCAACACGTGCTCCTTTATTGGGTGTTTTATCGCCTCCTGGATGTTGGATATGATTAAAAACGTTGACGTTCATTGTTTGGGTTTGTTTAGGTTACTCATCGTTTTCTTCGGAATTTATGATTTCGAGCAGGAGGTACAGGATAATCAGTATTTAAAAATAATACCCACGTATCTTTTTTTTTTAATCTCTTTTTATCGTGTTAATTTAACGTTTATTACATTGTATTTCTTTTTTTTGTTGTTGTTTTACGCGTCACTTAAAACTACTTAACAAATATATACAAACATAATATGTTTTACATCAACACTTATTTACAAGATTACTTCTTTTAGAAGGCATAGACTAGAAGAGGTTATATCATAATTTATTAAATAACAGACTAGACTTTATTCATTGGTTTAGTTTTATTCCTTTTTTTTTTGTTTGTTTGTTTGTTTATTTAGGTATTTCGCGTCTAGTGCTATACGGTTTGGTTTAAATTTATCGTGTGACTGTCTGTGTGTCTGTGTCGTGTGTATACGTGTGTGAGTCTGTATTTTCCATTTTATTTACGTTTATTCCTCCTTTGAGTGTTCACAAACGTTGCTTTATGGATTTGAAGATAGCAACGGGTTATGATCTCGAGACGTTCTGTATAAATCTATATTCTATATTTATTTATTTATTTATTTATTTATTTATTTATTTATTTATTTATATCCTGATTCGTGGGAGCTTATGAGAATTGAATCCTAATAGTTTGTTCTTCCCTTTACGCTAGAGTATAGACCGTGGCGAGTGAAAATCTCATGATTCTTCCACTTTCGATTTTTCACGCATCTTTGGGACCTCCGGCACGAAAAAAAAACAAACGCCTCTTTGGTTAGCGGACTAATTACGAAATCTGTGTGAACGTTGTCGGACATTTCGCAATTCTCACTTTTATTTCCCCGATAATCGGGGGGGGGGGGTGTGATTAACAAAAAGGAGATTAATTTCTCGAGGCTCTTAACGATCGTACGATTTATAAATTCGTAGGATAACCCCCCCCCCCCACTCCCGCTCTTTCCGCCAGTCGTTATAGGATTCGCCGTCTACTGATAATTCTTTTTATTTTTGTGCAGAATTGGTGCATCGTACGTTTTGACGTTTGCGAGGTCAATGAATGATCGGTGATGGCGCGAATTGTTTGTTTTTCTCTTTTTTTTTTAGGTTAGCTTCGCCAAACCAGTCAAACGAGGGTTCGAAGGTGTCGTGCAACTTTAAAAAGTGTCGCGAGCTTTGCAATCTCTTGTTTATGCAAAATGGGAATGCAAACGGAAAGTGGAAATCTTTGAGGTTGATAAGTACCTCTGGCGGCGATCGGTTAGATGGTTCACCGACACTACCGCGCCGTGGCGCTTCCGGCGACTACGGATTATCGGCGCTGATGCTCTTCTCGCTTGCTTTTTCGAAAGGCGGAAAAACGAGAGAAAAGGGAGAAAGCGTGTTTAAGCGTCGAGACCTGGGGATCGTTGAATTATACCGATTTTCGTAACTCCGCGCGCGAACTTTTCAATTGTTTCATCTTCGACTTCGATTCGAGTCGTTTCGCGGACTCTTGCGAAATATCCGGTGATAAGTCGTGAACTTTGTTACCGACTGACATCAAAATTGTATTACTCGACTTTTCACCGGAGATATTAGTTCGCGAAGTGTTATGAATCTGGCAACGTTTCAACGGTCATTTCGAAGTTCGAACGTATCGTAGTGTTGCGTGTGTTTTTTTTTATTGAAAAAAAATCGGTATTCTTCAAGATTAATCCGTACAGCTCGGACGTGAGTGCCGAGAGAAGGAAATATTCTTCCTGTCAATTTTCGGTTCAATAGTATAAACGAGGTCACGTGACTGGTCCCGGTACAATAAAGCCTTTTCAAAATTTGATCCGTCGGAGCATCCTCCATCTTTTGCCTCGGTTTTTATCTCTCTCTCTCTCTCTCTTTCTCTCTCTCCTGTCACTCTCATTTTCCCGAGACATTTCGCCTCGAACGGCGCGAATATCCGTTTCCAGAGAAATGTCTCTTTCGCCTTCGACATTGCGAATTCGTGATAAATATATATTTCATTTTTTTTTTGCTGTGTTTTTTTTTTTGTTGGGTTTCGTGTTTAAAAACGACGAATGCTTCGAAGAAGGGACGCGAATCGTCGATATCTACAGGTAAGCACTGAAAAGTTTTTCTTTTTTCCCTCCATTGAATATTCTCCAAACGCTTCCGGGTTTTCTGGATTTGGAAGAAGTTGGAGAGAAGTTTAATCGAATTTCAAACTCGTCCTTGACCGACGAATCGATCCCTCGAATTTGAGCTCGTGGTTCAATTTTGTGGCTTCTCCGTCAGGACTAAAGAATTTCCTTTTTTTTTAATATTTCTCGACTCGAAAAATCGTAAAATTGTGACAGATTCTTAGTTCTCGTTTTTTACGTGAAACGTAAAAGATTATCGAATTAGCAAAAGAGATAATAGCGGGGACGAACGTCCGAGAAATCTTTTCGGAAACAAAAAATTCCTTTTTTCGTGTTCTCGTGTTAGGTCTGATTTTTCGGTTTGTTTTTCCGGAGGAAAAAAAAAACGAAGAAAAAAAAACTCAAAAATTGATAACGGCTGCGTTACGAGGGTCCACTCTCTTGTTTGTTTGTTTTTTTTTTAAATACGAGATCGATTAGATATTGACTACTTTCAATATTCGTTGCGTGAGAATTCTTTTGTTTTTTTTTTTTTCATCTTTTAATTCTTAGATAATAAGCAAGCGACAGCTTTCTCTCTCGATTCGTCAAGACGTCATTGCTTTGTCCGGTGTTCGTTCTCGCCTATGTTTTCACGAATTGTTCTCTTTTCTTTCTTTCCATTTCTTATTATTTTTGTTTTTTTTTTGATTCCCAGTTGTGTTCGCTCGTTAATTCGTAATAAGATAATTTTTCATACGACGCTATAATAATACTCGTAAGTACGAATTGGCACAACGTAATGGCCCAAGATAACTTATGTCATACAATTTTTCCATCACCTTAGCTTCGCTCCGTTTCATCATCGATCTCATTCCCTCAAAAATTTCCTTTCGAGCGTTTATTCGTTTGACGCTTTTTTTTTTAAATTTGTTTTTTCTTCCTTTGTAAAATTTTTTCAGTATCTCTCGTACGAATTATCGAATCATTAATGAAGCTGCGCTTTTATCGTTTACGTTTCGTTTAAAATTTGATTTTTTTTGTGTGTGTTTTTTTTTGTATTTTTTTTTTTTTAAATCGCTTCAATGTTTTGCCTTTTTCGCTGTTTCATTTTAACGAATAACCTCTTCGAGCCTATATTCATATTTGCCGTTGTCTTTTTACTTTTACTTTTCCCGGCCTTTTTTTTTTTTGCCTCCTTCCGTTACGTTCTTGAATCCGAATACAGCTTTGGCGATCGCTATATTAAGGATTTTCCTCCTCTTTTCTTTCTCGTATTCTCCGTTCAAAACTACACGACACGGGTTGTCGTTTGTTCAATCTTTTTTTTTTCCTCGTGTACGCGTCCAACTGTAATTGTGCAATTTTCCGAATATAAGCTTAAAAGTAAAAATACATTAAATCGTCGTATTTATTTTTTGTCGTTTCTTTTGTTTTTTTTTTTTTTTTTTTTAATATTATGCATCGATACGAAGGGCTGCAAAAATATCGAATTTTTCTTCTCTCTCGTGCTTCCGAAGCGAATTTTCGAATTTCGAAAAAAGAAATTTTCTCTACTCGAAGAGCAAGTATTTTTGTTTTTTTTTTTCTTTCCCTATTTGTGTATACGTGTGTGTATCGTGTACGTGTGTTTGTTCGCGCATTTCCGAGAGTTTATCGGTCGAGTCACTGTCACGTTTTTTCCTTTCTTCCTTCGATTCTATTTTTCGTTTAATTTTTATTTTACAATGGTTCCCTATTTTTTGTTCTTTTTTTTTTTTCATTCTTCCTCTCGATTCGCTATTAGGTGTGTCGGAACGAAGCCGTTGTCGCTTCGAAGAATTTCGGTCGTTCCGAAAATATTTCGCGTGTCGATTATCAAGGTCGTCCTTCCCGGAGCATATTCGTTCGTTTGTTGTTTTCGCGTCGAACAGGCGAGCGATCTCGACGAAGCGATTTCGACGCACGACTGTATCATGGTACCCGCCTGTTATTTAATTTTCTTCAAATTAGACCGCGTTTCTATCGAAATAAATCGCCGTTTTGCATTTTCGGTAATTTCGAAGAAATTCTTTTTTTTTTTTTTTTTTACGATTCTTTACACCGTTCGAGGATTTTCGAAAAAAAGGATGAAAAAAACGTTTTATCGAACGATGGCAATTCCGTTCAACGGATTTTCATCATTTTTGTCGAATCGTTTTTTTTTTCTCGATGAAAGAAAAATCGTTCATTCCGACACACCTGTTCTACACTTATCCGTAAATATCTAAATGGGCCATATGTATGCGTATGTATATATGCGAATGAACATACATGTATATATATATATTTATATGTATATATACATTTACGTACATAAACATATACTCGCACGTATAAATTGGTAATTTGCTTGGTCATTTTACGTAATAATTAAGACAGGCGACAGTCGCATGGATTGTGTGTACACATGTGGATATATATATATATATATATATATATATATATATATATATATGAGATCTACCGAAAAGTTCCGTCCGTTTCAGTGACGACAATTTTCGACACGTAAGTATATGTTTATTCGGCGCGTGTTCGGATCTTTATTGTTATTACTTAAGGGAATAAGAACACGCCTCCGTCCACTTCGAAACTTTGAAACCACTATTCTCTCAAACTACTGAACCAATCGGTACGAAATTTTTCGTGTGCATTAAAGACGATGGCACCGAGGGCCTGCTGTTCGTTATTTTGAATAAAAATGTTTCATTCATGAGAAATCGGGACGAGAAACCAAGAGCACTCCCCCGTCCACTTCGAAACTTTGAAACCACTATTCTCTCAAACTAATGAACCAATCGGTACGAAATTTTTCGTGTGCATTAAGGACGATGGCACCGAGGGCCCCTCGGTCGCCATTTTCGATGAAAACGTTTCGTTTTTGAGAAATCGCGATTTAAAAGGTTTCGACTATCTCTCTCGCACTCGTGTGTCACGTGGTAATGTTCATGCTCTTGACGTATACATACTGACGCAGCGAATTAACTGAAACAAAGTGGATAAAAAAATAAACGATTTAAAATAAAAAATTGAAGAACATATCAAACAAGCACTGGTTCAATTTTTCGGTATTTAAAGATGAAACATTTTTTTTTAACAGGATATACTAATTGCTCTCACAATCGCGAAAAGTCATTAATAATAATGACTTATTGCTATTGTATTATTTAATACAGTTTATCGATGGTAAGAAAAATTTGTATTTTGTTCCATTCCAAAAACGGACAAAACTTTTTGGTCTAAATCATATATATATATATAAACACACGTGTTTACGTATAGCCAGTAAAGTTGTTTGTTTTCTTTTTCTTATTAAAGTGATCAGAAGTTAAAACTGTAAAACTCTAAGATTCGTTCAATAATATAGTAACAATAATAATAAATGTTTTTACAGAGTGTAGTTATATAACCGTTAAGTTTGTATAAACCGTGGCTTCCCCTATTTACTTATTTATTTTTTCCCCCCTCTCTTTGACTTCACTCCACATTTGCGCAATTTGAAAACGCACCCTCTCGATATTTAATATTTAATCTCCTCGTTATTCCAACATTCGTATCATCGCAAACGCACGCACACACATCCACGCACTCGTCGTCGAATATCGACGATCAATCTCGATGTTTGTACACTAATATTGTTTCCTTTTTTTTTCGCATCTTTTTTTATCGGCCTTTCGTGTCTTGGAAGGAAGGGGGGCGAGGGGAGGTGGGGGTGGATAGAGAGAGAAAGAGAAAGAGAGAGGGGGATATTCAAAGGGATCATTTCCTGATCGATTTTGCGACGATGTTTATTCGATGATATTTATTGATCGATATTATCCCGAGGGAACGAAAGAACGTATCGAAATTCAACGAGATCGATACGGTATTTTCGATTCTCTATTTTTTTAAATTTTTCTCGTAATTTTTTTTTTTTTTGTTTCGATTTTTGTTACTATTTCGAAGTGACCAAAAGATATCAAATTCTGGCTAGTTAAAGAAAAAAAGATATTGTTTTACGTACGTAAAAAGGAGAATGGAAAAATATCGAAAATTGAATATTTTTTTTTTTTTTTACGCCATTTTGGCCAATCGAAGATTTATTGGGATTAAAGCAGGGATTTTGAATACTTTTGGACAAGATTAATTTTTTCTTACGAATTCTCGTGTTCTCTTCGTTTTTCTCGTTTCGATAATTTATTTTCGGATTTTTTTTTTTTTTTTCATTACCGTTCTTCCGAAAGTGTTTTTTTTTTTACTCGAAGTCTATCAGAGGATGGTATCAACGTCGAAATGTTTTTCAGAAACGTTGGGACAGTATCGTTGAAACGGAGGCTCCCTTAAATTTAATTGTAGTGACCTCTGGTCTTATTTAATTTCGTATAGGCTTTTTATGTTTGCGTCTCTGACAGATTTGACAGGTGAAATTCTGATCTTCTCTTCTAACTCCAGTATTAATGGGATAAAAATAAAATTTTATTGAAAAAAAAAATAATAATAAAAATAACAGTAGGGGATTAATTTGAGTATTAGAATATTCGTTGCAAGTTTGATAACACACTGGCGCAGCGACATTTTTTTTCTTCTTTGCCCCCTTTTTTTATTTCTTTATTATTTAACGTATAAAAAAAGTGTGCGTCGTATGGGAAAAATTAATCTCGTTATGTAAGTTTTTTAAAATGTTATTCCGATAGATTTTTTCCTGAATAAATAAACCCGATAAAATTATTCGATATCAAATAAAAAAAGATTTTTTATTTTTCATTGATTCAGCTCTATCGATTTATCGTTAATTTTCCTATATATATAAATCATGGAAAGTATCGTTTAGAATCGAATAAATAGAAACAAAAATTGATAAAAAAAATAAAACGATATTTCCTTTATCGATTCGATACAATTAATATTCGGTTTTATTTTTCTTCATATACGAACGAGAAAAAACCGTTCAGGATCGAATACCAAAAAACGCTACGATGCGACAAAAAAAAAAATGACAAAATTCGATATTCGATAAATTCAAGATTTTCGATAAATCTTTTTACCTCTCTCGATTTTTGGTAGCTCACGATAATGATTTACAAAAAAATGGTTGAAACGAAATAAATAAAAAAAAAATTAAATAAAAATAAGAATTCTAAAAATTCTTTTTTATTTCCGTAAAAAGATAAAATTGGATAAAAATAAAAATTCAAAATTTTCCTTCGTTATCTTCACCATCTCTTCCGCATCCCCTATCTTTTTTTCTTCTTTTTCGTATTTCCGGAAATTTCGCATTGGTTTATTTTTTATTTCCTGGCGCTGTAATTTACGTTCGAAAATAACGTATAAAAAAATATCGTGTCAATTGTCGCGTCCAGTGCGCCGTGACTTTACAGAGCGAGAGAGAGAGAGAGAGAGAGAGACAGAGAGAAATAGAAGGAGAGAGAGATATAGAGCGGAAGAAAAAAGGAGACATTGAGAGATTTGTGACGATTGTGCCTTTTTTTTGGTCCCGTTTCGCACGATGTCAGACACAGGCGAAACAATTGTTTGCAGAATATAACGGGGGTCAAGACAACGCAGGTCCCAAAATAAGCCGATTTAAATTTCTTTTTTCCTTATATCTTCGTTCATTTTTTCCCCATCGTGATTTATATTCTTCAAACGCTGCCTGGATTGTTCACCCTCAACGATCATTTTTTTTTTTTTTCATCATTCACAATTTCCATTCTTCATGCAACGCGATTTTTTTTCATCTTCCTCTCTCATTTTTCTTCACTCTTCCTTTTTTCTTCGTCCTTCGCCCATCTTTTTTTTTCCATTTCCTTTTTTCTTCGCCCATTTTTTATTCCACTTTTTTTCTTCACCCTTCGCGATCTTTTTCCAATAATTATTGCCGCGTCGATTGTTCTCCCTCGGCCAAAAATCCCGTCTCGAAAATACGCGCTAAAAAATTGTCTCGAACAGATGAGATGACGTTTCGGGCAACCGGATTTGTGCCTCGTGTAAAAAAAAAAAAAAATATATATATATATTCCTCGTTTCTTCTCCTCGTTCGAACGGTAATTATTGATACTTACAGCCTACACAAGTAGATATACAAGCTTGGCTAGCCTTAGTATTTGTTTCTTTTTTTTTTTTTTCTCATTTTATTTTTCGTTTATTTTATTTTTTTTCTTTCGATCGATAAAAAACGTATCTCTCGTGTGAAAACCCACGTGGCTTGCCTTCCCCCTCCACATTCGTCCCTCCCCTCCCCTCTCGGCGTTTGTTACATATTTATATACACACACGCGCGCACACACTCTAGTTAAGTGATATCCTATAATAATCTACGGACGTTAAAGCGGATAAGATCACTTTGCGCTCCTTTCTCGTCGTTACTTCTTTTTCCTCGATTTTTGTTTTTGCTTCGTATTTTAAAAAAATTTTTTTTTTTTCGTTACTTTTTTTTACGTTTCTTCTCTCGTCTCGATAATCTTTTTCCCTTTCGTTTTAAGGCTCTTTGAATACGCGGTTCAAATGCGCCTGCGCGCGCAATGCCCCTGTCTGTGCGTGTGCGTGCGCGTGTTTTTTACGCTTGCGTGTGCGTGTGTGTGTTTGTGTCTTTGTACGGGGGTGTTTTCGCCGAAGGAGTGGATTTGCCGAAATCTCTCGGACGGCTCAGTGATTCTAATTTGTTTGTTTTTTTTTTGTTATTCTGCCTGACTTTTTTTTTTTTTTAGTTAGTTTCTAGGGCCAGAGATTTCGATATTCGAGCACCTGATGCAGCACGGTCATCGTTTTTTATTTCTTTTTATTACACTTTTTGGTCGGTCGATTTTTTATTTATTTATTTTTTTTTTTTTAGTTCGTCAAACGAAATCGTGAAGGCTTTGGAACAGCGATGAGAACAAAGGCTGGGTTTATGTATATTTTATTTTGTTTTTTTTGGGGTGGGGGATTAGTTATTTCAGAAAATTGTGTGGTAGACTCCTTTTTTTAATTTAATAATAATTTGTATTTTTAATAAATGTATATATTATTTAAATATTATTTATTTTGAATAAATTAAAAATAATTGATTTTTTAGTATTATTCGAAAATGATTTATTTTAGATAAATTAATGATCATTGGTTTTTGAATATTTCATTTATTTTTGATGAATTGAAAATAAATAATTTTTAAATAATATATATCGGCGTGTGATATTATTGATATTGATTTTTATAAATTTTTCGCTTCCACGATTTTTTGAAATAACTCCTCGAAAGAAATGTTCACAGTTCCTTGATTGGATACCATAATTATTATGGTTATGTACAAAAACGAAAAGTTAATAAGAAAAACGATATTTTCAATCTTGGATTTTCTTTTTTAACGAAATCTTCGTAGAAGAAAAAAAATATTTTTGATCACGACGAATATATATTTGTATACTTAATATATTTATATAGAAAAACGAAAAATGATTGTAAAAAATGTATTCGTGAAAAAGGGATATTTTGTGCCTAGAGGTTCAACGTTTAATTAATATAAAAAAAGAGTGATGAATCGTATTATCGAAAATTCGAAACGAATCGATATTATAATCGAGTTTAATCGTACCGTACTGCACCTTGAATGATTATCGCGTATAACGAGGAACACGTTGATCCGTATGATACATCTTCTCTCCTTTTGTGTGTTTTCATCGGTTATTCTTTTTCTTTTTTTTAATTTTTTTTGTTTCGTTTTTTTGTTTTTTCGTTTCGTTTTACATAATCATTTTCATCGTCGTGGCGGCTTGAAGAAAAAATGCGCCCTCTTAAGGCCATCTTGTTTTGCTTAAGTCACTGCGTAATTCATTAATAATTACTAAATGACTAGTCTCGTGGATTGAAAAATTGTACGTGTTTTTGCACGATGTGGGTATACTCGTTTCAGGAATAACGTGAGGGATGAAGGCAGAGAGAAATAGGGAGAGATTAAGATTTCCGGAAGTTAGAGCGAGAGTATATAAAAACTGAAAATATTTCGCGATTCTTTGTTCGTCTCTTGCGTTTGGCTTCGCTTTCGGAGAGACGGAGAGAGGGAGAGAGAGAGAGAGAGAGAGAGAGAAAAGGAGAGGGGAGAGATAGAGAGAGAGAGAGAGAGAGAGAGAGAGAGAGAGAGAGAGAGTATATATATATAATTCAACTCGATTGATTTCCAATCAATGTGTTCTCTATCTTCGTCGCGAATCGCAATAAATTCCCGACGTCACTCAACTCACGTAAGTCTTCAATAATTCGTAGAAAAGTTTCTTTAATTCGAGAATAAAACCTTTTTTTTCCTTCGTTATTATTATTTTTTTCTTTTTCTTTGTTATTTCTTTTTTTTTTCGTCCTCTTGTAGTTTCGTAGTTTCGTCGATGAGGTCGTGGGCGTCGTCGCGACGCCGACGACGCGCGAAGTTTAATTTGGCGGTTTTTTTTTCTTTTTTTTTTTCATCTCGTCGCTTCACGGATCCGAGAAAAACCAATTTTCCTGTGGTAATTAGAGAAGTGCTTGTTCGTTTGGTTTTTGTTTTTTTTTTTCGTATATAAGTATTTATATTATACAAGAAATATGTTTTTTTTTGTTTTTTTTTCAGGCACGCAATTTGGGCGAGAGCAGTCCGCAGCGAGTTTTCGTTAATTTTCGTTCTCGAATCGTCAAACGTTGTTTTTTTTTTTTCTGTCGCGATGAGGCCACGCGCGTTACCCCTCCAATATTCTTTACGCTTTTTCGCGTCTCGCGATATCAGCGTCTTCGTCATTGGTGTTTTCTTTTTTCCCACGTTGGGAAAGGAACGAATGATTAAAAAACGGATAGTGATTAATACGGATATCAATCGGAACCTCGGACTTCCGGTGTAAGAAAATTTAATGAAAAAATCGTCGCTTCCGGAAAGAGAGAGGAAAACCGGAAGTGGTTAAAATTTGGAGACTCGAATTAGCCGATCGTCGATGCGTTCGAGTCACCTTGAGAAAATGCTTTCGAACGGAAGTCCTCGTTAATTCGCTCGACACGAATTACACGACTCGTTGGAACGTCGATCGAAACACTCGTATTCTCACTTTCGATTATCAGGGCATATATAGATTTATAATAATCATAAATATATAAAAAATATATACGAGAAGCGTGAAGGAGTTAATGTAGGAGGTCGAAATGTGAGTGTTAATAATTAAATGACTGGGTTGAAGTTTTCATTCTTGTAAATCAACCAATTTTTCCACTTTCAATTCCCAAAATCATTCAAAATTCGAATTCCGAATTTCTGTAAACTCGAATTCCGAATTTCTGTAAACTCGAATTCCGAATTTCTGTAAATTCGAATACTGAATTTCTGTAAATTTAAATTCCGAATTTCTGTAAATTCAACATCCAAATTTCTGTAAATTCGAATTCCGAATTTCTGTAAATTCGAATTCCGAATTTCTGTAAATTCGAATACTGAATTTCTGTAAATTCGAATACTGAATTTCTGTAAATTCGAATTCGAAATTTCTGTAAATTTAAATTCCGAATTTCTGTAAATTCAACATCCAAATTTCTGTAAATTCGAATTTGAAATTTCTGTAAATTTAAATTCCGAATTTCTGTAAATTCAACATCCAAATTTCTGTAAATTCGAATTCCGAATTTCTGTAGACTCGAATTCCGAATTTCTGTAAACTCGAATACTGAATTTCAATAAATTCGAATTCTGAATGCTGTAAACTCGAATACTGAATTTCTATAAATTCGAAATTCGAATATCTGTAAATTCAAATTCCAAACATCTGTAAATTCGAATAATGAATATCTATAAACCGAAATAGAAGTATTCCGATTCTCCCGGAACGAATGCCCGCAAAAATAGCGAAAAAAACCAAAAAAAAAAAAAAATGAATATAAATTTCCAGTTGGAACGATGAAAACTCGACCGTGACGAAAGTTGGGAGCTGGGATTGAAACGAGTTAAGGAAGCGAGGACAAAGGAGTATCAGCGCGGGAGCCTCATCGCGGTGGGTGTCGTTTTGATCGTCGTTGTCGTCGCGATTCGTGACAGTGTCCTCGTATAACGAACGTTCAGTTATCAATACGAGTGCTGCGGCTGCAGGGACGTGACTCAGCTATGGGCGGAGGTGTCCGAGCCTTGACTATTGCCGAGTCCACCCATACCCGCTTGAGACGTCAATCTCGTGGCGGATTGTGTCGTAGTTGGTACCGTAGTCGAATGCTGTAGGATACCGTGATGCTGTTGCTGCTGGGGTTGTTGGGTTTGTTGGGTATGTTGTTTTCCGGTTTCCGGTACGAGATGGGGGGTTCTACTGGATACCGGTGGTAGAACTGGACTGGCAGGCCATGGATGAAGCGACATAGTACTCGGGGCGTTTGGGACGCTCCTCGAATGGGGCAGTAGAGGCGAATTTGATAGGCTCGCTAAAGGATGATGAGCCGATACTATGCTGCTCCCGGAAATCCCAATACCGAGGCTATTACCGACCACGTTGACCATCGGACCAAGACCTCCACCGCTCGGCATTCCGCCAACGCCACCACCGGCCAATCCTCCGCCACCACTGGAAGAACCACCCAATCCACCTGCCGGCGTTCCCAACGCCACCGCTGTGTCCGGGTGCAGGAAGTTCCGTCTCTGTTCGAGACGCTCCGCGTGCTGTGCCATGCATCGCGTCAATGCCTCCGGCAACATGTCCAATTGCTCCTGCAACGACGTCAACTTCTCGTCCAGACTCACCAGGCGTTCCTCCAATGTGTCCTGACGGGTCGACATGTCCGACACTATCTCGTATACCGTGTTTTGCGTCTGCGAACACACGGCCATTCTTAACATCGAATCTTTTATACGACTTAACGTCGGATATTGTTTTTCGGACTGTTAAGTTGAGGAAATAATTTCGTAGAGTTTTTATATTTTCGCTTGTTAGACAACGATTCTTTTTTTTTCTGTTTTATAAAGTTTGTTATGTTCGTTCGATGGAGTTTTTTCTGCTTTGCAAAACTGTCCTAATCGTTTTTATTTGGTATTTAGTTTTTTATTTATTTTTGTTGTTAGTATTGTTACTATTACTACTTACTATTGTTACTTTTTTAATTACTTTTATTACGTTTTTTTTTAACTATTAGTTTGGAGTATAAGTTCGTAGCGTTTGTATATTTTTTTTTGTTATGCAACGATTTTTTTTTCTGCTTGACAAAGTGTTTTTTTTCTGTTTGACGAATATTACAAAGATTTTTGTAATATTCGTTCGGTAGAGCTCTTTTATTTATTTTTGTTATTACTATTGCTACTATCGCTACTTACTATTATGATTTTTTTAATTACTTTAATTACTTTTGTATTTTTTACTATTAGTTTGGAGTATAAGTTCGTAGCGTTTGTATATTTTTTTTTGTTACGCAATGATTTTTTTTTCGGTTTGACAAAGTATAGATTATTCAGTCGATCGAGCTCTTTCTGAGCTCCGAAATTGTGCTATTCTTATTTTTCAGTAGTTCAATTTTTTTGATTAATTGTAAGGATTAGAAATGGAATATCCAGGAGGTAAAAAAATCCAACCCTTTCGACAATGTTTTCGAAGTTGCAAATGTCCTGCTGCTTCGGCATCTTTTCTGCCTCGATAAAAATCGAAGAAGAGCATCTGTCGAAAATGTTTTGACAATATTAACACATTGTTAAAAAGCAAAAAAAATCGTAAAACAAAAGGAAATGTAAAACCGCTACGAGCTTATTCCCCAACTTAATATTTAGCTTGATCTAGTTTATTGCGAACAAATGATATTAAGTGTAGTTAAAAGAAATCCATTATTCTTCAAATAAACGGCGTTAGAAAGATGAGACCTCGCACCGAACCAACTTTTGCGACGATTTTGTGATTGGTTGACTCGGTTCGTGATTTTGGCTGGCTCCAAAAAATAATGGATTTCTTTTTACTACGTCTAATATTTTTTTCCCCTGGATACTAAAAACTAAAATGATAAAAAAATTAAGTTTCTCGGTAAGTTGAGAGTTTGGGCTACCGTGAAAACAAAAAAAATGCCTATCGTTTCAGGGAACTTTGAACGTTTTATGGACTTTACCCTCTAAATGAAAAACTTTGGGTTTACGTTGATTAGCTTACCTTCGCCATGTCCGTTATCGTATTCGCGTTGTCCATTAACTTTCGTTGGTCCATTTTAACTTTTCTGAGCCTGGTGTGAAAAACAAAAAAAAAAAACGGGAAGAGTGAGAAAACTTTGACGAAAATGTCGAAACGCTCGAAGTAGTCGTTCAGTCATGCACAAGAATTGCGAATAAATAAAATCGTAATATGTGTCACGTGGTTCAGTACGGGTTATTTATTATTATTATTTTTTTTTTAATTGTCGTTATTGGGACGGAAATCACGAAGATGACATCGAGATCAATCGACTCACGCGTAAATTGCGAGAAGAAATTTTCTCTGGTGGGTCCTCACGCGACCGGAATTTACCCGTTTCACCAGCCTCGTGTGCTTGTAAATCAGCCACGTTTCCCTCAGAACGTTCGCAGCCGCATTTTTCAACTGAAACATCGTACGACAAACGCCTATCAAAATTTAATCGAATTCTCGAAAATTTCAGCAACAATCGCCAGCCGAAATGTTCATTTGTTTGGGTTTGATAATGGCTTTTTTATTTATTGATCGATTGTAAAGAATATCGGCGAATTATCCAGTTGCTGATAACAAATTTGTTGCATATTTCATCGCTTGGATCGAAAGATCGATTTAGCAAATATTTTTCGAATTTAGCTAATTTAGCTAATTTAGTCGAAAATTTCGCGAATTGTTAAAATTTTGTCGAAAATTTAGCAAATTGTTGAAATTTTATTAAAAATTTAGCAAATTGTTGAAATTTTATTAAAAATTTAGCAATTTAGCAAATTTCGTCAAATTTTTATTCACCAAGGTTGAAAGATCAACAAAAGCAGTTCTTGAGATAAGAATCACTGTTAATGATTTTTCGATTAATTTTCTAACGGTATAAAATAACAATATTTATAAAAATAGTCGTTTGACCGATAGAAGTTTCGTCGAATATTTGCTTTTTTTCTTTTTCTTTCGAAAAGGATTCAAAAAAATTTCGAAAATATTGATGATTTTTTTCGTTTATATTTCTTATAACGTTTTTATCAAAATATTCTATTGCTCCCTTTTGTATTTTTTAAAACTACTCGTTCGAAACTATTGAATTAACGAAATAATAAATAAATTAACGATATTGGGAACAACGATTTTCTTTTTAACTTTAATTTTTCTGGATTAAAAAAAATCGATTTAAAAGATACAGAAGATATTAAAAATAACAACGAATATTCAGTACTCTTCTTAAAAAAAAAAAACAGTAAATATCGTTACGTATTATCTAACTATTTACAGTCAATAATTACTTTTTAAAAATCTCATTTTCGTGGTATTTTCGTATCAACTCCAAATAAATTTACAACACATTGATATTATAAACAAAAATTCGTTCGAAACGTCGTTTCTTTCGTACAAATAAATTAAACAATTAAAAAATAATTTCCCGGTCGTTCATTTTCATATATATTGTATTATTAACAAAATATTTAATATTATCAATTAAAAAATACAATTTTTGAAAAAAGTTCCAACATTTCGGAATTTCTGTTTGTAAAAGGTAAAAATGTCATTCAGGCAAACAAACTCACCCTCTTCGTCAACTGCGTGTCCATCATGAAATTGTGAACGTGCTTCTCGGCCCGGGTTAATTCGAGTTTTCTGGAAACGACTGCGACGAGTAGAGCCGTGCAGCCAGCGCCCTGAAAATTCCGAAACAAAAATGTAACCACAAAGCGTCATCGCCGATTAATTAAAACGGAATCTGAAGTGGAGAAGCCCGAGAGGGTGGGGGGGGGGGGGGGTAAAATGTTTTCCGGGGTCAAAGGATCACATATTATATTCGAATCTGCCGAGGGTGAAATTGCGGGCTCGCATTGTTGGCGCGCTTGAATTCTTTCGGTAACGAGAATCCAATCTTGAGCGTAAAAAAACGCTTTTGTGCATCTTCGAATTTAATTTAACAAATATACAATATAATTTAATTAATATTAATACTATAATACGAATAAGAAATTTATAAAAAAAATATAATTTATATACAAAAAAAAATAAAAAAAATAAATTTATTAAAAAAAAAAAATAAATTTATACAAAAAATACAAAAAATTAAAAAAAAAAATACAATTAATTTAACAAAATACGATAACCTAAATTAGGAGGAAAATGTTTGTTTTTTTAATGAGTTAGGTAAATAAATGATTCGATAAATTGGTACAATTGTTCATACCATAATTCCTGTTGACACGGCGATTCCCCGGCCGCAATAAGTGTTGGGTACTATGTCGCCGAATCCCACGCTTAGAAACGTGATTGCTATCAGCCACATTGCATTGAGAAGGTTAGCGTGTTCCTCGTCGTGAAACCTTGAAAAATAATATACTTTATGTTATACGATAAATCTTTTTATAAAAAGATTTCAGACAACCGAGTATTTTAAATAGTTTTCATAGCTGAACAATTTTTCCAACATCGTTTTGCTGTTCAGTTGGTAAATTTTATTCACTCGGTAAATTTGAAATTTGAAATAAATAACCGAAATAAGCTTTATTCAATTGATATATTTGATGAAATGAATGGATAATTAAAGAATAATAAAATAAATGGGTTAATAATGGATAATTAAATTAATTGATCATCAAATGAATGGATAAATAATGGATAATAAAATTAATGAATAAATAATGGATAATCAAATAAATGGATAAATAATGGATAATAAAATGAATGGCTAAATAATGGATAATAAAATGAATGGATAAATAATGGACAATCAAATGAATGGATAAATCATGGATAATAAAATGAATGGCTAAATAATGGATAATAAAATAAATGGATAAATAATGGACAATCAAATGAATGGATAAATCATGGATAATAAAATGAATGGCTAAATAATGGATAATAAAATAAATGGATAAATAATGGATCACTAAGTGAATGGATAATCAATGGATAATAAAATAAATGGATAAATAATGGATAATCAATGGATAATAAAATGAATAGATAAATAATGGATAATTAAGTGAATGGATAGTCAATATATAATAAATGGATAATAAAATCAATGGATAATAAATGGACAATTAAATATGAGTACGTTGACTGACCTTTCGCACTGTCGCAACGTCCACGAGGCAATGATCCAAAGTGAGACCATGAAGACGAGCAACACCGTGCCCGGGCATATGGTCATTAGCGTTTTGAGCACGAACCTCGTGTTGAAATTTATACGATTCAAGGCCCCTATGCTCCTCGACGAGGCGTCGGTGAATAATTTCGAGTGCAACAGCATCACCCGACAGATGAGATACAGCCTTAAAAACATGGGTAGCGAGAGGGTCACGTCGTAGGGTACCCATTGCGATCCGACGTCACCGCCCTTGTTCGCCAATTTGGTCGTCCACAGGAAATAATATTCACCGGGTATCGGGTGCAGCGCGCAGATCCCCAGTTCCAATGATATCTGAGATATTCGTTGCCAGGTCATCGCTATTCGCCAGTCATCCGCGCAGTTATCGATCATGAATAACTGTCGTTTTTTTTTTTAACATATAAATAATACACAAACGTATCAGTACATCGACGTGGTATAAAAAGTTCGTGAAATTTTCTATATGCAAATTCGTACACAAAACTCGGTCGTTTCGCGAAAAGAATGGGAGTAAAATTTTTTATCGCTGAAACGGAACGAAACGTTAACGAACAAATTTAAACAATGAGAAATTATAAATTAATTTGTTAGTAATATATATAAATAATTCATGTTTATACGATAAACAATTAATTTATCTCAGCGAAATGAAATATAAATAAATACGTTTTTTTTTTGTAATGAAAACATTGAATAACTAAATAAATAAATGAATAAATAATAAACAGAAAAATGTGATTATTTTTGTATTATTTATTTATTTGTTTATGCTTTCAATTTTTTATGATGTATTTATTTATTTTTCTTCTAGTTCAGATTCATTTTTTATTTATTATATAAATATTGATTTTTCAAATCGTGTTTTTTATTTGATAAATTCCGATTTTTTAATCTTCATTTTCTTTCCTATAATTGTGACTTTAATCTTGAAATTCATGAGAAAAAGCACCATTTTAATTTACAAAATTTTGATTCGTAAAAAAAAATTATGGTTTTGATACGGTTACGTTGAACCGTGTGACAAGTTTGGTGACTCTGCTTGAAAGAAAAATGCATCGGTCGAAATATAAATCGCGGGAGAGGGCAAAACGAATTTTGTCGACGGATTTTGCAAAAAATCGATGTATACGAGGTACTGTGGTTTTCGAGTACATAACTTCCAGTATTTCATCCGGTATACATACAATATATATATATCTTATATATTAACGGGACAAATATGATTTACGATGAAAGTTTTCTCAATCCACTTTCGTCATCGTCCGCGTTCTCGACCTACCGCGAAAAGCTCGTGAAAAAAGAAAAAAAGAAGAAAAAAAAAGAAGAAAACGAGAAGAGAATATTTCGTTGGTCGCGAACCCTGTAGGAAATTTAGTGACACGGCGATGATAATAAAAATCCTCCTTCGCGGATATATACGAGAGGAGAGAAAAAGTTTTGAATCCTACCAGCCAATGAGATAATGCTTGATCTTTCGACGCAATCTTTTTCATGCACGGTTATATTTTTCCCATTTGCCCTCGATTTTTTACCGCCCTGTAAAAAAAAAAAATCAAAAGTCAAAAAAGTTTTCACTCGCTCTCCCTCTTTTTCGTACTTTTTATTCGGATTTTTTTTTCTTTCTCTTTTCGTCCCGTATTATCTCATGGGAAAGCTTCTCACTTTGATTTTAAGGAGTCGTTGTACTCCGAGCCCTCTTACTTCAGGATTTACAGTTATACGTTTCTTGCGTCTCGTACCGTTATCGTGACGGATGATAAGAGGTACATAAATCATTACGCTATTTTTCCTTCCGTTTATACGTGGCCGTATACAGGGAGGACCGAAAAGTAACATTTACAGAAGAAAATCAAAATGCCTCGAATCCTGTCAGAATTATCTTCATGCTTTTTTTTTTCTTTTCAAAGAAAATATAATTTATTTTTATTTTGTTTTTCCATATTTTTCCATATTTTTCCATATTTTATTTTTCCATTTATTAATTTTTACTATATTTTTTATGGCAAATAAATAATTTATTTTTATTTTTCTGTGGAAAACACACGATTTTTTAATTGTTTTTTTTTTGAGAAAAACTTTTTTTCTTTTTTTTTATTGTTGTCCTATCGTTTAAAAATTTTCCAAAGCAATTTTAAGTTCTTCAAAGTAGTACGAGCATTTTCTCGTCCCTTGAAATTCAGTGACTCTCGATCTAACAAAAAATAAATTTCAGAGCATTGAAGTCGAAGGAAATTGGTGGAAATATTTGTTACTGCTAAACTATAGAAACAAATAATCAGAGACAATTTTCCTTCTACTAAAATCTATTGGAATAAAAAAAAAAAGTAAAAAAACAACAACGATCTTTCATAGTTTTCGAAAGAAAAAAAAAGTTAAATTTCTTTTTTTCGTGTTTTCCAGTAATATACATTTTGATTTTTCGTTTTTCTTTGTTTCAACAAAATTTGAGTCACTGAATAAAAAAAAATAGAAATTTACGTTTGTTTTTTCGAAAACTAAAAGAGATCGTAAAAGTGTACAAGCAGATAATTTTGATATAGATAAGAGATATTTGGACTTTTCGATATCAGGGTCACTTTTTGCTCCACCCTGTATATCCATATACGGTAGAAAGTTATTCCTCCTTTTCCCGTCGTATTTCACGCCCGCCACTCCTTCCTCAATCTGTGACGATTTTTATCGTTTTCCGTCAGTGATTTTTTTTTTTATTGCCAAACGATGAACGTTGATAAAATTATGAGGCTCCTGAATGGATTTGTTTATTTGTAACAAATAGCTTTTGATTGTTGGATGGAAGACCGTTCAGAATCGTATTTTTACAATGTTTTTAGTGCCGAGAGAGAAAGGGATTTTTAAGATGTTTTTTTTTCACGTTCTTCAGCAATGAAATAGGATTATTTTCGAGGACTGAGACAAGTGAGTATATCACGGTGAATAAAGCGGCCTCGAAGAAACCGCAGGACTCTTGAGATTAGTCTTGGCACTTTCTGTGGTTCCTCCCGTGGTTTTCCATACTCTAGGAACAGCGGGAGTGAAAGCAGAGTTTGCGAGAGAGAGAGAGAGAGAGAGAGAGAGGGAGAAAGTACAATAAAGTTACCATCAGAGTGTTAGATTACTGTGAGAATAAAAAAAAAAAACGTTCCCCACTTGGGGCAACTCAAACTGAAGAGAAAACTCCAACATGTGCTGCAGGAATTGCAGATTGAAGGTAAACTCGTGAGAACAGCGAAAATACTGCTGGTCAAACTTTAAATGCTCTTTTTTTTTTTTTTTGAAAGTACGTGTTCCAAAAGCGTAACGCGATTTCTCGGAATTTGAAAAACGAATTGCTTTGAAGTTTGCCACGTTTGTTTAATTCAACATTTCCTTTGTTAGACATTAATTAACAATTTTATGGTGATTTTTTTTATAAAATTGATAAATTTATGGGACTTTATTTTTCAAATTTACAAATTTATGATAATTCATTTTCCAAAATTGCCAAATTTATGGTAATTTATTTTCCACAATTGCCAAATTTATGATAATTTGTTTTCCAAAATTACCACATTTATTTTCCAAAAATTACAAAATATATTTTCCAAATTTGCTAAATTTAAGGTAATTTATATTCCAAAATTACCAAACTTATAATAATTTATTTTCGGTGGCATAATTATTAAAAATTTGAGAATTTATTTATATACTAGTTTGGCAGCAGGAAACGATCGAGCCAAACGTAAATTTAGAAATATGCACGTTGCATCGTACAAGCACTAAAAATATCAACAAAAGTAACGAAAAAAACAAATTTTGAAAAGTTTATTAAATAAATTCAATGTTTTTGTGATAACAATTTGTGTGTTTTTGTTAATAACAATTCGCTCGTTGTTTTTGACATCCGATAAATATATGGAAGTCTCTGCAAAAAATTTGAGGTTGACGGAGGAAATTCGTACTTTACTGGCTACCTTTTTCCGCCACGAAGAAAAAAAAGGAAAACCACGCACAATAACGGATAATCCGAGATACGAAATAGTTCATTTAAAAGGGTTTCGTCGGGGCATTTTCATCGAAGCCGTACATCGGGGTCTCATTCGTTCATTCGTTCGTCACACATTGTACCATAATCTCTCATCCTCTTCCATTCTCTTAGTAATCCTCCGCGATTAGCAAATCCCCTCTGCCATTTTGACTTCCGGAGCTCTCATTCTCATTACCATTGTTCTCCAAGTGGTAAAAAACTGCCGAGTCTCGGTTTTTCTTTCCTCGAGATCGAGACCCGAAAAAAAAGAATCAGCGATATAGATTGAATATTTTTTTCATCCCCCGGAAGTAAATTGAACTGAAATTTATTATTGAATTATTTGAATTGAATTTATTATTGAATTATTTGCATTGAATTTATTATTTGAATTGAATTTATTATGTAATTGAATTTATTATTTAAATTGAATTTATTATTTCAATTGAATTTATTATTTCAATTGAATTTATTATTTAAATTTTCAATTATCCACCATGAGGTACCCGGTGATCAAGAGTATTTTTTTTCGTCCGGTAAATTTCGTCGTTGCCCCTTCAATTTTCAAAACAAAAAATCGATGCTTTTCCACCGAAAATTTCACCACATCGTGATGCATTTTCGAAAACCGTAAAAACTGTGAAAGTTGAGAATACTTCTTGAGTGATTTTTTTTTTTCATCCCCAGAAGTGAATTGAACTGAAATTAAATTATCAATAATCGGCCATGAAGTCCCTGGCCATCAGGAATATTTTTTTTTCGTCCGGTAAATTTCGTCGTTCCCCTTGAATTTTCAACAAAAACAAAAAATCGATGCTTTTCCACCGAAAATTTTTACCAAATCGTGATGCATTCTCAAAAACCGTAAAAACCGTGAAAATTTAAGAATGATGACATCAGGACTGTATAAATTGGGTAGTTGCGTATAAAACCGTCCGCCGACGATAAATCGCGTTTGCCACGCTATTTTTTCGAATCAGAATTAAACAATCACTGCACTGCGTTTTTTTTAAATCCCTGGAATTAAATTGACCGTGAAATTGAATTTCCGATTATCGGCCATGAATTACGGGACGTCAGGAGTATTTTTTTTTTTCGCCCAGTAAATTTGTTCGTTCCCCGTGAATTTCGAGACAAAAAATGTAAAGTTTAGGACCGGAAGTGGCGGGCTCAGTGAGCCGAAGCGAGGGTGACGTTTGCAAAAATAGTCCCGGGGCCATTAATCCCCGCGTTCAGCAATTTTCATTACAGTTACGTGGAATTCGGTAAGCTTCCGGAAGAATGCCAAAAAAAAAAAAAAAAAAAAAAAAGCCCGGGAAAAAAAAGAGAATAATAGAAAAGAACGTTGGACGTGCCCGCGGGTTCTTCGTTGGTCGACGAGAAGGTAGAGAGGGGGAATAAAGGAGAGTAATAGGGAGGGGGTGTTAAAAAAATTTATGTCCGGTATAAAAGCCGGTTGCACGTACGCAGGACTCGCGTTACAGTCTCTCCTCCCGTAACTGTCAAAAGTATTAATTCGCCAATGGCGAATTCTTGGCCTGCGAGCCCGTATAGCCAATGTATACGATTTTACCAGTTAAGGTAGTACTAGCGGATCGACGAGTCAATAATTTTTCAAAAATGATAATAATATTATTGGCAAATAATAATAATTGAATTATTATTGAAAAGTAATAATGGTAATAATAATTATTCTATAATAATAATAATAATAATAATAGTCAATAATTATGACTCATCTATAATTTTTTGGATCTGAAGATATAAAAAAATACAATAAATATTTAAGGATAATAATAATCATCATAAGAAAAGTATTTATTCGATAAGTGTTTGTAATAAAAGTGTTTTTATTACGAAAAACGAAGGAAACTTTGAAAATAATTACGAACGTCGAATGTCTAGTGACACTCTAGGCTAGTGGAATGTGACCGAGTAATGTCACATTCTAGAATGTGATACTACTCGGTATTTCTTTTTTTTTTTATTGAATTTCAAAACTGCGCCGATAAGATCAACGAGCTGTCGATGTGTGAAAAAATATCTTGAAAAAAACGATCGTAACTATAGCAATTCTCTATTTTTTTTTTTTAAATAACATTTTGAATCGATATTCTTGAGGGACTTATGATGCTTGAAGAGATGAAGCTTCGTAGTAGGCGTTTTAATGTAGTACTAGTGGATTGATTAGTCAACAGTATATTTATAATTATTTGAGTCTGAAAATAGAAAAATACAATAAATTTGAGCATAATAATATTCATCATG
>JAPYZI010001739.1:0-29174 GCA_030523105.1 Ophioninae sp. A BG-2022a
CACTTTCACCGGCACACGAAATTTGAACTTGCTAAAACTACTAGTTCCGCCATCTATGATTTGTATTTGGTATTAAAATGTTCGGTGTGGTATGTTACAGTGCAGTAACATTGATTTGAATGATCTAAAATGTTTAAAAGGGATAACAAATCATATATAAAAATATTAATTCTAAAGCTAATTCCTAGTGCATTTCCTTAGGGCTACTCGATTAATTTTTCGCGTGCTTACAGCTATAATTTTCATAGGGTATTTCAGTAGGTATTATTTTTAAAATTTAATTCAAATCTTTAATTTTTAATACAATAAAAGATGGGCGTATGTCACTTGAGATTTCACATCAGTATTACATTTTGAAATTCTTAATTTATAAATATCACCACTCCTCATCACTAACTTAAGCGCCAAAAGGCATACAAAAAATCCCTATTTTGTCGATTTCTCAAACTCAAAAACCCCATAACTTAGGGAAATAATGAAAAAATGTAAATCTCCTCCGACTCGAATTCATCAGTGGTAAACTGATGGTGTTAAATAATTTTTTTAATTCCCCAGATAACCCTATGAATGAAAACGTATCACGGAAGGTATTCCAATGAAATTAATTTTTACCAAAAAGCAATCCTCCGTAAAAACACCCTCCTGAAATCAGGCAACCTTCCGTAGTTAGGAATAAGATCGAAATAAAATTAGTGACTGGTATAAGAAAGAGCCTTGACGATAATTCATTTTGCTAAGGAATCTCGACATTGATAATGCGCAGATCGACGAACACAGGATTGGTGGAGGAGACAACGATGAAATCGTTAGCTAGATCGAAAATCCAAACCCGAACAACTCTGGAATCGAGGCCACGATGGAACGCCAATCGGTAAAGGAGAATAGAAAAACAAATTCTCGTTATTATAATTTTTCTCATAAAAGTTTGTGGGTGATGATTATTTTTATTTTTTTTTATGTTTCCATGTTTTTTTTTATTGTTATTTTACTGCATGGGTACGAGTGACAGAAGTTTCAAAGTGATGGAAAGATCTCCTTAGGCCAGGCACGCGTTATAGAACGCAAAGCGAGAAGGATCCTCATTATCAGAGACGTATGAGACTTAGAAGACGACGCGTGGACTCGAGTGACGAAAGATCCAGGTATTAAATCAAGTAACTTATTCCGTTCCAAAATTTTAAGTAGTTATTTTTTTATACGCATTTCCTCCAAAAAACAAATATATTTTTATGGAATTTCTGTTCAACAAGAACTCTATTTATTGAATTATTTACTTAATTTAATTTCTTTGAAATCATTTTTTAATGCATTTTCGTAATTACTTGAATAATTAAATAATTTACTTATTTCTATTCGAAACTCTTCAGGCTCGCGATAATACGTTGTGCATTATTTGAATATTCTAATTTAATGACTTGATATTAAATAAGCGTTCGTGAATAAATGGAATTCGCACAATCGCTCGTACCGCTCAGTGAGAATTTAAATTGATTCATGGAAATTATAAAAATACGATAATACTTGGAATACTGCAAAAGATTTTACGATGAAAATTCAGGTAATGCTTTAAGAAAAGTTGATTTCGGTAATGCGTTAAGAACGAGAAATATTGAGAAAAAAACACGGCTCGGTCAACGATAGCTGTTACAACCAATTAAAAAAAAAATGGCGACCAAATTTGTCATATCTGAATATTATAACTCGAGTCATTGTTCGCATTAGTTCGAAAAAAGCGGTTTCGAAAACAATAACTTTTCCCAAGGCACAAAAAAGTGTCTGTAACTCCGTCATTCACCGGAGAATGCAAAAAAGAATGAAATTTGCAACCGTTACAGTTACCATTTAAGTTTGAAGTATAAATAAACGTTCCTCGAAAGGGTTGATTCTGTGTCTCACCAAAACTGTAGTAATTTTTTATTTTTTAATTTTTCACAAAGCGTTATTTCGAAATTTTTTTTACTGTGCAAAATTAATGTTGAATCGAATTGTTAGTTAATTTAACATTGAAAAAAGTATTAACGCGCAAAGTTCGTTATGAAAAGTGAAGGTAATTCACCGATCGAAGTTTTGGAGATTAATTTGGAAGTGATTCGTCCGGGTATATCAATTGACCGATAAAAAAGAGTCGAATCCTTCGTTCATTAAGAAAAATCTCGAGTGGTTCTCGCGTGGTCGTATTTTTCAGGCAGTTATTTAAAAAAAACGTTCGAGCCTTTACAACGATAATGAGCTCAGCGGAATTATAATGACAATTAACTCAGCAGGTCTCCCTCGCCGGATAATCGAAAGTCCAACGAGTCAAACGCGAAAATCCGTATCTTCAATAGACTAAGAGGAAAACCAGACAGTTACGACGCTGATTTATCGATGGATAGCATAAATTCCGTGGTCCCGCTGAGAATCGACGAACACGGACGTGTTAATATATTAATCAGGGATGGTGCATCGAAGAAGAATCAAAGAACTCGCGAGGACGATAAAAATAAAAATAATGATAAATTAGACGTATGGTGCGGACAGGAAATTCTATCACAACTCGCATCACTCAGAAACGTGAGATGAGAATAACCTACCAGAAATAATAACCCTAATTAACGTTTTTAACTAGCTGTTGAAAGAAGAAGATACAACAAACGTTATCACTGCAATACATTTTCCAAGATCTTGTTATTTCATCGAAAATGATATTTTTCTCGACTTTTTCAGGGTCTTCTGTCGAAACAGAGAGAGTGGGATTCCCAGCGATGCTTAACGTCTCCCAGCGAGGATCGCTACTAAATATATTCGAAAGCTTGGAATTGGATTGAAATACTTCATTTCCATCTTCCATTAAACAAAGATTTGTAGCAAAAATACGTAGAGTGATTTTGATCGGAGCGAGAAGAAGTGGGCGATACAATGTTGAACGAACTCTCGAGATGATAGTGAATGAATAATTATTATTTCCGAGGAACGTCGCTAAAATTATGACGGGCCAATAATTTATCGAATTACAGAGAGCTCTCGCACTAGAAACTGTCAATAGTGCGATACAATGGCCTTCCAGCTCGATGATTTACTGAGGGACGACAAAAAGGATGGCAATCTTATACCGGATCTTAGCAAGGCCACTTGCAACTCTCAGGAAGAATATCGACGCCTCCACGAAAGATGTCCGGACTATAAAATTAAACCAGAAAAAGTAAATTAACTCTGTTGATACGAATGATCGAGCGAATAAAAGAAAATTCATTTGTTGATTTATCGAATAATAAGTTTTGAAAAACTTCGACCCAAAAAAAAGAATATCCACAAGAAAAAATATTTATTTTTTCTATATAAATATTTCTTTTTATAATATTATAAAATATATATTTATATAAATTAATAATAAATATTTATATATTAATAAATATTTATAATATTATATATAAATATTTATTTTTTCTATATAAATATTTATATATTAAAAAATATTTATTTAGCTTGGAGCAAAAATAATTTATTATTGCTCTGAGCTAATAATTTTGTTTTCCTAACGATCCAACATGATTGATCGCCCATTTAAAAAAAACGCTCATCCTTCCTGAAGCTTCCATATAATTGAATCGTAAATTGTAAACAAAAATGCACGTTCCTTTCAGGTCCGGAAGGAAGATACGAAAGTCAGGGACAAAGATTACTCGTGGCGACCAACGAAAAAAGAATTGAAAGCTATCGACCGAGAATGGCTATACGGAGATCCGATTCCACCAGACATGAGATCATTGAATCTTCAAGAGTTGCAACAAGTCGCTATAGATTGGAGAATGTTGACACCGTTGAGACCGAAACTACGTCAAGACGAAGATATGTTTTCCAGGCTGGTAATTATATTCACCATTCGAAATATTGCATAAAAATGATGCAATGTATAATTGTCCGACAACCGCAGGTCGAAATGGGAAAATTCGAAACGAAAACGTTGGCGCGAGAGCGTCGCGTGTCATTGAGTCCAATAAGACGTACCAAAAATCGTTCGGGCATCATAGAATCGAGCGTGAAGATATGTGGCGAATGCGGCGAAGAATATTGTTTCGGTGAATCCTGCGGTGACATCGCTTACGAATCATTCACGAGGATAGCCGTGTCCTTCCAACAACCGAAAGTCAAAGTTTCGGCGGACACGGCTGCAATAATCGCTGGAATGAACGGCGGGAAGCACAAGAGAAAGAGGAAAGGAAAACGAGCTAAAATTCGTGGTTCGACAGTTGCGACGAGTTCGCGCAACGCCCCCCGAAAAAAAGTGTGTAAAATTTCAAAAACAAGTGAAGCGACGAAAGATTCTGAAAACACGAACGAGACCAGGGTCAAGAAATTCAAACGAAAGTGCAGTAAATTTTCCAAACAAGTTAATCGCCCGACAAATTGAATCGATTGTTTGATCGACTCCTCGAATTTTTACGAACCTGCGCAGGACTAATAAAAATGTGCTTTCAAAAATGTACGATTTGGATCAGCCACGAGGGCGTGCTGAACTTTGTACAGCTTCATTTTAATAGCAAGAACGGAAACTTTTCTTTGAAATTTAAACATTTCAGAAGTTTACGCGTGTGACGTAATGAAAAAGTGACAGCTCACTCCAGAATAAAACAACCTGTACTTTTGCCTACTAAGAACATCAATACTTTTTCATTACTTCGATGCGAAATTTCTCGTTTTCAGTTTTAAAAAAAGGCTGAACGCTTTTAAACACTAGCAAATCGTTTATAACGTTCATACAGCGTATATACGTATAGGTATTAATAAAAACAATTTCCTCGCGTGTGGAAGAAAACAATAATATGGTGAAATAAAAAGAGACGGTTTTAACCCGGGCGCCAGCCGTTTTTACGGCTCGCCGGAATAAGCGGGAGGAAGCCACCGACGCCGGTTAACTGCAGCCATTGATGGTAGAGAGGCGGGCTTAAGGAAAAAAGAAAAACCGAATGAAAACCCGAAATAAAGTTATCACCGGAGAGTTTACAATTGATTAATTTGTTTGTTTAAATACGTTGACAAGCTCCTCTTTCTCTTCCTCGCTCTCTCTCAACCCCGGAGGGTCAACCCCGTATCCAAATTTGTAACGCCGCTGATCTTGATCGTCCGTGACCTCTGGATCTTCGCTTAGTCTGATGAATAAGGTATCTAGTCCTTGTTGTCTCGCTTATTAATATTACTATTATCATTTCATTCTTATTATTATTGTTATTTTATTATTTTTATTATTATTATTTTTATTATTATTATTATTGTTATTTTATTATTTTTATTATTATTATTTTGTAACGTACTTGATAGTATATTCCTTGCGTCAGGAAGTTTAGCTTTAAGTTATGCTTATTGTTGTAATTATGAGTTTATATTCTTTGCCTAAAAGTGTTATTGCACTGAGGCATAAATACACAAATCAATCAATCTCTCTCCCTCTCCCTCCCTCCGGTTTTAATATAAATCCTATTTTTTAAGAAATTTTACAGCACACTCTTACGAAGCGCGACTCTGTCTCCCCCTTTTCCTTTCCCGCGCCCTTTTTCAATATTAATTTCCGATCCCAGGAGGGAACGCAGTGGCCAAGGCACTGTCGAAAAAATTGGTCACGATACTTCTCCTTTTTAAAACACTCAATGTGGAATCAACTGGTCTAGGTCCCAAAATGCGTGTTGTCAATATGGCCACCCGGGTCTTCTCCTCTCCAAGTCTCGATATTAAGTAAACTTTCCGTTTTACAGCATTTCCATCATGACGCTAGCGTGGTAATACGATTTGTAATATTTTTTTTCGATTTGGGAAATTCGGGGAGAAGACAACCGTTTGTTTATCAATTTAACAATGTCTGGTCACGTTTCATGAAATTGTGAAGAGCCGTTTCGAAAATCCGTAGGATACTACCAGCCTGATCAGCGAACGAGAGGAAGGGCTCCGTCTTAACGATGATGACGCATCGTCGTATAGTACTTTTTAAAATTATGATACGGATTACTGCTGTCCTCGAATTACACCAATATTACAATACAGAATAATCGTACAATGGTGCTGTATCAATATAATAATAGCTTTATTATTACAAACGCAACAATTCGATAATCCCTTACATACGAGATAAAAAAATTAAAATGGATTTTTAATAGAGCTTAATAGCGGCCGTTACTACTTATTGCTTCGTTATCTTATATATCGAACGTGCAGATAAAACTTAATTTCCGCCGATTTTTGATATTAGTTGTTTTTATTTGATTCGTCTCTCGCTGTTCCTCCATCGCTCTCTTTCTCTCTCTCTCTCTCTCTCTCTCTCCCTCCTGCCTCGCTATCCGATTGCTTGAGGATTTATTCAATTTCCAACTGTACGTTTGATTTCATCAGATTTTCAATATTGTCCGAGAAAAACAAAATGTATAAATTCGCATATGCAATCCAGATTTTACAAATATTCTGGATAACGAAATTTTTTCGGAGTTATCAAATAATAAAGGAATGAATAATGGATTGAACCAATCGTTGAAACGTTTTTTCTATGTCAAAAGGAATAAATAATTGTTCTGGAACTGCGGTCGATTTCAGTGATTTTCTGGAATTACGTTTTTGAGAATTTCATTCAGAGTACTGTCTAAGTTTATTAGTATTGCCTGATGACCGCTTTAGTAGACTCAAAGTTCATTTTGCGCTGTTATATCTCCACGTTTTTACACATCCATACACGACCTACTTTTCGACAAAATACTTTTTGAGTACTGAATTCCGAGCTTCCAATTATTTTTCTAACACGATAAAACAAATGTAATAATCGACTCGACTTTAGTAATATCCTATATCGATGACGTTTAGCGACGGCGCGATTTTTTTATCTCATCGGTTCCACGCGCCTGGCTGATTATTTTCTATAGCCAATAGTTGGAGAATACAAATAATCTAAAAGCTTTCCAAAAACGTCAAGAGGTTCAACGTGAAGACCAACCACGAGAAATGCATAAATTTCGTCGTAAAAAGAAATAGGAAACAGAAAGAGAATATTTAAACAAATGTCGACAATGAGCCTTTTGAAAAACTGTTAAAAATTTCTGGCGTCGTACTATCATATTTTCAATTCGCGTTCGATATATCCGATAGCCAATTCAAATTTGCGCGAGTATCCAACGTTGTCGCAAAACGAGCAATATGACTGCTGTTGTGTCACGAAAAGCCTCGGTCTCCGAATACTTCGGTTTTCCCCGACTATATTCCTGAATTTCTTGTTTATCATTGCGGTAACCTTGCCAATTCGAGCTGCTGTATTTATCGCGAAGATTCAACGGATGGAACCATCAGTTTTTTTTATATTTGTCTAAGCTGCGAGTAGCATAAAAAAATCGATATATAAAAGAACATTTACATTTTTTTTGCCTATACGAGATAAGTTCACCAAATTTAGTAATGAAAATCTCGGAAACTACACGGTCAATCTGGTGGAAACTCCACACATCGATGAACGAAGATTTCGACAATGGTGTTTAAAAAAAAAAACAGACTTTTATCTTGGCATCGCTCCAATCACCGAATTTGCTTAACCCTTCAACTGCACACTTTCGCCACCGATTTATAACTGCATACAGGGTCAAGTCGACCCAAAGCGTTTTTCCAATCGTTGTATCTCGGTAAATATGCATTTTTTCGTATTTTTTTTCTTTTTTGTACAAACTTTTTTTTGCAGTTAATTATCGATACTTTATGGCCTGAAACTTGTTTAAAGCCGAAATTAAAAATGAAATCCCGAAAAATTCGTCCAAAATGAGGCTTGAAATCGTTTAATGAAAACTTGTTGGGTCATAATGACCCCAAATGGAATCGAAGGGTTAAAGATAATTCGGGATCTTTCTCAGGAGTATTTAAAATCCGCGGTGTATTTTCCACACGGCGAAAGAAAATGTATCAAGAACGTTTGTATTTTTCCAAATCCCATACGAGTCGCGGAAGTATCGCGACGCGATGTATCGATGAAACGAAACTTTCGATCGGAGCAGTAAGACACTTTGATAAATGTCCTTAGCACTGATTTTGCGCAAACAATAGCAACCATTGACAATCATTTATCGACTGACTCGGAACAATTGACATTGGACCCTCGATCATTAATGTCCATCAATACTTGAAAGCAACATTTTTTACGAAATATATACCTTCTACAAATAATTATTAGCACCCTTTTTTCACGGTTGGTTTTGGATCAACTATCACAATTGGGCTTCAATTGAACTACCGTAAAGCGGCAATTGCACGAAGTAATTATTGTACTTGTATTACCGTGGTTATATTATATTAGATGGCACCATGTTGGGTGGAACACGTCTAATTATTTTGTTGAAACTGAACCACGAAGAATGCTAAACTGTCAAAATCAAAAGGGCCATACGTTTTTCTATCCGTTGCGTTTCGTATCATTACTTCAATTAAGAGGGTGTCGCACCAGTGACAAAACTTCGACGCAGCTTTGGCTCGAGTCGGTAAAACAAAATTAGCGCGAGCTACGGCTATCCACCGCGAGGCAACATTGTCGCTAGCGTCCGGAAAGCCCCGACGGGCTTCGTGTATGACTATGTATACGTACATACGTACAAACCGGAAATTTCAAAATGTGCGACGCTCGGACATTCTCCGGAACTAAACGTCACAAATGTCGGACAATATTTTCTCGAAATCGTAAACAAATACCTACAAATTACGGTTTCCCATTGATCTTCTAAAATATGTGACAGAATCAAATGGTTGAGGTCCCAAATTGTCGTGATATTAACCAAACTTTTTATTTTACAGAATTTCCATTACGATGCTCGCGTGGTAATACAATCTAATTTTTTTTTTTCATTTTGAGAAATTTTGGGAGAACACAGTCGTTCGTCTATCAATTTCACATTGTCTGGTCAAATTTCATGAAATTTCGAAGAGCCGTTTAGGAAATCCATGGGAAACTATCACCCTGATCGGCGAACGAGGAGGAGGGGGAGAGGCTGTGCGGCTCCCTCTTAAAAGATTCTCAATTTTATAACCGTCCACCCAACGGTGTTGATCATTTTTCTTTCTTCAGAAATGGTTTCACTAATATTTTTTTGTATGTATGCACGTATGTAATACTCTACTTTCCCTATTTTCCATTTATGCTTTTTCCAAGATAATAATATTATTAATCATAATAACAACACCAACAATATTAATAATTATACATTGTACGCCTCAACATTTAAATAAAACAGTCACGTGTCGTACTCAAATAAAATATTCGTATATGCGATAGAATATATATTTACAAATAAATACGCAAATTTCATCCGTACAATTATATATCTTCAACTTTCTATCGATAATTATACTTTTGAATCTGAATTTATCAAACTGGCGAAAGAGGTCTCGAATAAATCGCGAATATTTAGCAAACAGCGAGAAAAAACATTGACAGTGACGTTTCCCACGTTTGTTTTTTCCGAGATTTTCCATTGTTGAGTTTTTTTTTTTCGTTACTACTTAGATCGACGAGAATCGTAATGTTTGCACGACTTAGGCCAGTAAAAATTTAACACACTGGCACTCGCAAATGGCCACCGTTCGATTTAATAATAGTAAAAAAAAAAAGATAAAACTTTTTGCAATTGCGCTATGAATAAAGACGCGGGGATTGTAAAAATAGACGTGGTAACTTTTTGCCAATTGTCGGAAATGAATTGTATTTTTTTTATTTTATTTTATCGCAATGAACACAGCTCTTTGTGTACAATAATTGGAAATTGAATAAAACGGTTGAATATTTTGTAACGAAAAAACTATACACTGTTAATCCTCCGATTAGTCGGTTGCTTATCGCTTGCGATTTTCAAACGGTGCTCATTTTTCATCTCTTCGTTACTTTTTCTTCTCGTATAGAATTCTATCACACGAATAATACGACGATAGTAATGATTACAATATGTACAAATCTAAGTTATTCAAAATATTCATTTTTTCTCTGTTCCCGCTCTCTCTCTCTCTCTCTTTCACCTCCTTCATCGGTTTTTCTGCACATTTTTTTGCTAATAATATACACCACCTTACAGTCACCATAGCCGAAATATCCGCGAATTATAATATTACGAGAAGGCCATCCCGCGATGCTTTGAAATAAATATATATGTGTGTGTGTTTGTGTGTGTGTGGCGACTGGTAATTCAAGCTATTTCTTAAGTGGTCATTCTAGAGGTAATTTGAATTATATTGAACCCCATCAACGAGCAGACAGCAATTTGAATATTTACTAATTGAGTATGACAGCTTTACGATTTTTAGAATTTTTCGTGCTTCTCACTCGAAACGAAGCATTTTTAAAAATAAGGCTGTTCTTAATACTCGATTGATACTTCTCTGTTAACTAACAAATTAATGATGACGTATTTATTAAAAACCATGCCCGAAATTTGCATTGTGTCAAAAAAATCAAACATTTTAAAACATCTTAAACTAACATCTTAGACCAAGAGTTCGCGATTATTTAAAAACAAATTTTGCATCCAAATTTTACATAATCTGAAAATTAAAAAGCCATAAGTATTTAATTTAACTGAATTTCTTTGATCTTTCTCTTAAACCTCTCTTTATTTCTTAAAAAAAATGTATGGAACTGTGCGTATATCGCTAACTCTTGGTCTCTCAGAAAAGTATCAAATCGTTGTTTATAATATCGTATTTTTTTCATAATTTTTTATTTTAGGAAGAAAGTTAGGAAATTCTTCAGAAAACATAAAAACATCAATGTCTCAATAACGATCAATTTTCGGCCCCCAGTTGATGGGACATTTTTTGTTGCAAATGACCTCTACTATAACCGCTTTGAAGGAATAGGTCGAATTTTCGATCACCCTGTATATATATACGTATTTTTCTCGATTGCATTCATTGTCGACGGTTTTAATCGAAAACTTCGCTGCATTTCGAGATAATATTTCTCCAAGATGTGTAAAACAAAAGTATTTCCGCGTTAAGTTGCCGGTTTTCGAGCGTTAACCATAATTTCATAATGCAAACGTTTTTATGTACTCCGAAAAAAAAATAGAAATGCGAATCGATTTATCGAGAATTAAATTCAGAGTTAAATGGACCGAACGCACGATTAATTCGGATCGGGACGTACTGGTTAATGGTATCCACTATTAATAATTCGTATAAAGTAATTGATGATGAAGAGATTGTCGAAGTATGTAGACTATATCGTTTCAAGCACCGTTGGACGTCTCTCGCTGGCTGGTAACGATAGTATCTCCCTCTCCCCGCTCGCGAATTCATTATTTAATATCATATTACGTCCTTACAAAAATATATATGTATATATATATTTTTGACCGAATTTTTTTTTCGGCAATTTATCAGCAGACCTTTGACCCTCTCTCGTTGTTTGTTCCTATATTTTTTGTCTTCGTTTGTTTAAGTACAATTATTTTCGATTACACATCATCCGTTCGTAAAAAAAGTAAACATTGGGCATACGACCTCTTTTTTTTCGCTTTTTCCTTCGTCGGAGTGACAATAAAATTGCACGTATTCGGGTCTAATCTCGAAACAATAATTTTACGATGTCACTGTAATAATGGTAGCGTGAAACAATATCACACGACAAAATATCACACGACGAAACGTCATTGTTTGGGTTTGTTTGTGTTTCTTTTCGTGTGATTGAGTGTTTGTTCGTTTGGGTTTGTTTGTTTCTGGGCTTCCTGGGAATATTTTATCGTCGTGATATTTTTTCGTATGATATTTCGATATTTTGTCGTGTTATCAAATGACATGGAACCCTAATAATATGGAGTACGCAAAACAAAGAATTGTACAAAATTGAAATTCACTGAAGGATTTGCAATAGTGTCGAGAAAAAATGTGACGTATGGATTTTTGGCATTTGTTCGATATATACTAATTAACCCGTGCGGATAATTGTGTGCGAAAAGTAACAGTTTCAGCCAGCATGGTTAATGAAAATTACAACCGAGATAACCACGTGATTAAACGACTCACGTTTTTTTTGGCACGGTTAATGACAAATATAGAAGAAAAGGCGATGTAAGATCGATTAAAGCTTGAGAACGTTTTTTTTTTTTTTAATATTCCATCATTGTTCAACATCTTTTGTTTGTTCTTTCAATAATTCGATTGTTGCACACAGTGATTGAATTTCGAGACATCTCGGGAGCGCGTCAACTATTATTCTCAGTCATCTGTGTCCCAGGTATTCGTTATTGATTTATCACAATTTTTGCTCCCTTTATCTCGACGACGTACGCCTCCCCCGCAAATAACATTACCACACCCACGACTATAATGTTTCACCGGTGATAATATTTGCGCAATCGCCGATTTTCCTATCGTCGTATATTTTGTTTCGAGGTCCGTACTCCCGTTTCACATTCGTTGGGTTAAAGCCCTTTTTTTCCCGATAGACTTTTCATTAATGAATCAAACGTAGCGTTCCTCGAACGAAATATTTTTTCAACGTTCGATAAACCCAATCAGATATTCCATACAGCTGCTCGTATATTTTGTTTAAATTAATTTTCTTCGAGCAAAATATTCTTCGGAAAGTACGATTGGAATATCGATTTTATTTCTCGCAATAAATATGTATATCAAACAAATCGTTTTCTACTTTTCACATTGGCTCTTAATTCTCTTCGTTGTTGACACTTTTTTCGATGCCTAATTCTAGCCTCGAAAAACGTCTCTCTCGAATCGCGTATCGTCAATTATCAAGAATTCCGAACGAACCTTTTGGGAAGAGGGAAATACTAACGAATCGCGGACAAAAATATTTATTACAACTTAAGCTCGACGTAATCCATTTTCTCTTTCTCCTCGCATTATTTTTTCTTTTTTTTTTTTTCGTCGCTTACTATTTTCATAATTGTACATTGTGTTGTCTTTAATCCTAATTCTTAAGGACTCGTTCTTTCTTAATCGCGAATACCCTTGGGGTTTGCGTAACTACCGAGAAAAAACATGAGCTTTTCCTCAAGAAAAATATATGCTGCTCCTTTTTTTTCTTCGATTTCATCCCGCGCTTCGCACCGTTGACTCGTTGATCACAAAGAATACAATTTCGCGACGGTTTCGTTAAATTTGAAAATCTCCGATTTCGCCTCGATTGAGAAAAAAAAATGACATCGCTTTGGGAAAATGAATTTCTTTCTTTTTTTTTCATTTTTTTTTACTTCCGGTCGAGTTCTCAAGAACGATTGTGATGTGCCTTACGATCTTTACGAGGCCTTCGATTTGGCCTAATAGTCATTCTTGATTTCCTCACTTTTTTCTTCATGTATATATACACGTACAAGAAATCCGAATAAACACTCTTCGGCCAGCGTTTCCGTCAGCTTCGAACACATACGTACGCACCAATATATATGCACCCATACATCCATACACGCAACACACATTTGACTAAAGCGGCTGACGAATAGACGTCTCTTTGTCGACCTAATCGAAGTTTATTCTCTACAAACTCCGATCTTCCATAACGAGGAACATTTCCTTATTGGTTCTCTCCTTTCGTCTCCACCTTCTTCCGCTTCGTTGAGCTTCGCTCGCTTTTACTCTCAATTATCTTTTCGCGCCTTCTTTTTACTCTTTTTCTGTGGTTTCGCTTCCGTCCAGACGTCTGAAAGTACAAAGACGTCCAATATACGTTTCGTCGAAAACGAAATGCGCGAAGGTAGTGCGGGATAATATAGAATATAAAATAAAGTCTTTATATCGTTATGGCAGACTTGAGACTACTACTTTATGATTATTATCAACGCGCCTGTATCGTGCATTCACGTTCAGAGGACAAATCGGGACGAAAATCTTGCCAACTCAGATCGATCCGTCTTTAAGTACTTCACTATTCAATAAAAATCTAAAGAAACTCAGATATTGTATACACCGTGTATTGTTATTGTGCAACGGCAAAACCGAAGTACTTGTTTGCCAAAGAATACTTTTACAAATAATCAATAAAGAAATTTGACAAATGAGAAGAACTGGTTGCTCCTTCCAATAAAGTGTTTCAAATGGGTTGTCACCTCATCACACGACAAAACATTGCTGATAAAATATCACGACGATAAAACATCCCCGGGAAGCACAGAAACGAACAAACCCAAACAAACATACAAACACACACAAAAAAAACAAACAAGCGCAAACAAACCCAAACAATGATTTTTTGTTTGGGTTTGTCTGGGTAATGTTTTTGCGTGCGATATTATGACATGCTACCTTCAAATGTACTATTTTCTTTAACAGTCCTTAACCCTTTGCGCTCGGCATATTTTATTTTATTTTATTTTATTTTATTTTATTTTATTTTATTTTATTTTATTTTATTTTATTTAAAGTAATTTCTCTGAACAGTCATATATTATTATCTCGTAAGACGACCGGAAATGTTGAATCGCAAGGTAATTATTATTTAAATTAATTAATCAATTTTGATCGACTTCTACGACGATTTAAAAATGTCCCTGCTACGGGGACACCAACCGCAAAGGGTTAATTGCCGATTGCTAGCGTTGCTCCTGTGACAGTATTCGCTCAATCATTCTAAATTGTCTTGAGTCTATCGTGAAACATTTATACGTACGTAACGATATACAAAATGTGTAATTATATATCCATATTTTTTATTCGCCAAAATAGTCCAAAAAACGAGAAAATTTTGACAAAAAATTTCTTGAGTGACAAATTTGCCGCGTAGCGAAGCGAAATTTTTGAAAATATTAAATAATAAAAGTTTATAACCTGAACGTTTTATCATTTAATTTTCGGTTCATTACGAATAATGCAAGTTAGGAGTAAATAAAAGCTTTAATTGTGAATTTACTTGTAATAAATACGTAATTGAATGTATCACCGGTCGACGAGAAGAAGAATTAAAAAGCCGAAGATCTTTCGTGATCCCGACTCGATTAATCTACTTACCGCCCAATTCATCGAAGACTGGAGCATTTTTCGTTTCCGCTTCCACGCTTTCCGTAATTGTTTCAACGGGTTCAGCTATTTTCTTCGATTCTTCAATTTTTTTCGGTGTAACTTTCTCCGTTGGTTTCTTCTCAGCCGCTAATACCGGTGGCTGCGGTGCGTTATCACTCTCGCTTGCTTTCTTCGATTTCTTCACTTTTACCTTCTTCTCCTCCTTCACCACTTTCTCAATCTTCTCTATCTGAAAAAAGCATCAACCTTTTTTTTCTATTCGTTGGTAAATTTTCAGTCTTAAGGAGGTACGATCATTACGGGCATTTCAACTTTCGAATTTGAAATTTTTATATGATGTTGACGCATCAGTTATACATGTTTCTGAAATTTGAGCTATGTCGACCGTTTCATTTTTTCACAATACAATAGCAAAGTCGAGCAATTTTACGTAATGAAGGATGTCGTTTTATGGAGACGATCAACCGGAAGTGCGGTAATTACGATATTTCGCCCAAAAGATCCAAGTTATGTCGTTAAAAAACTGGATTTTAATTAATTAGATATAATAAACACTGACAAAAATGAAAAATTCGCATTTTACCATCCAGTTTAGGCACTATTTTACAAAATACATTCTCCTTCCGGTTGAAAATGATGAGCACAAAGAAATAACGGTTATGCACTTGGCAACGTCGGGTATACCAGCTGATGCACTCGGCGACCATAACCTACCATAACGTCAGAATGGATACGCACATCTTAGCGTATCAAAAACGCGATCTTGTCAAGTCTTCGTATAGAATTCCATAATACTATTTATTAATTTTCAGAATCGCGTAACTTCGTAGAATGTTCGATAAATATTCGACTTATCACATTAAATCCAGGCAAGTGATTTCAAGGTATTTTAAAAAGTTTTTGTCCGATTACGTGAATTATTTTTCGGTCTGTTTTCATGGTAGCACTGCTATGATGAACATGATGTAGACTACTCTCCAATCGTTGAGAATTCAATTTTTAAATTTCTTTTAGCTAATGAACTCTATATACATCATTCACTACAAATCAGTTATATGAACGTTCTTAATACAAATATTAGACACAAATAAATATCATTCAGAACAGATATAAATGAGACAACGTTAGACTCTTTGTTGACCCCATAGAAATAGTCGTACTTCCTTAATCACTCTTTTACACGTAACAGTCAAAATGAATAGGACGTATAATAAATTATGTTGCCCGTATCGTACCTGTGTGACTTCAGCTTTTTCCGCAACATTATTTTCAAGTGCGACAACGTCTTCAATAACAATCGGCTGGAGTACTATCTCTTTCTGATTTTTCTCCTTCAATTCCTTATTCACTGTTTCTTTCGCGGTCTTGTCCTTGATCTCGAGTTTGTCGTTGGTCCTGTCATTAACCGCATTCTCGTTAATTAGCTGATCGGACTTCTTGTTCTTCTTACTCTTCTTAGACGGGGTTTCATCCTCCTTCTTCTTGTTCTTTTTGTCCTTTCTTGAGTAAGCTGGCTCCCAGTCTCCTGCGAGTTATTTCATAATAATGCCTTTACGAAGTTTATGAACATTATACAAAAAAATGTCAATCGCATCCAGAAATGCAATGTTACTTTTTTATTAAGAAGCCACACCCCCTCCCCGCCCACGTTTGCCGATCAGAATGTTATGAAATTTGCCCAGAAAATGTCATTGGTAGATGAACGGCTGTCTTCTCCCCAAATTTTTCAAAACGAACAAGAAATTGCAGATCGTATTACCACGCGAGCGTCGTGATCGAAATGCTGGGTAATAAAAAGTTTGGATATCACGACTTGGAGGCGAGAAGAGCTGCGTAGCCATATTCAGAACACACATTTTAGGCCGTCAATCGTTCGATTTGTCAATCATTCGATGTGCGCCGCCCTGGCCAAGATCGGGCAGCGCGCATCTTGAAATTTTATGCGTGTACGTATGTACGTATAAATACTCATACCCAAAGTTCGTCAGGGCTTTGTAGATACTATAAAAAATGTTGTCTCGCGGTAGATAGTCGTAACGTGCACCAATTTTGTTTTACCGACACGAACTAGCAAGCGCTTATGCTTAACCTACTGTTCAAACGCTACATCACTTGCAACAATATCACCCACATTGAAAAATATTTTCATCAATTGTAAAATTAAGGCAAGAGTGAAAAGTTCCTATTCGGTGACCTTACAAAAAATAATCTCGCAGTCTCACCATCGTCAAAGTCGAGCGGCTTTTCAAGAACGTGATTCTTCAGATTCTTTTTGTTCTTCGTTTGCTCGATTTTGTTCTCTTTGCCAGACTTTGCTGATTGATTCTTCTCTTTTTTGGGAACACCCGGTTTGTTGTCCTCCTGCTTCCTCTCCTGCAGTTTGCCCTCGTCCTCTTCGGCACCTCTCGTTATCGTTTTTTTTGTCGGTTCGCTCTTAACCGGGGATACTTTCTTGACAGGGCTGGGCTTCTCGTTGTTCACCTGAGCGTTGACAGATCGCTGGAAAAGGAATTTAGCAATTGTTAACTTATACCAGTCATACACAATGACTATATTCGTCCAATGTGATATCCCCAGACCCGGCGAACCGTACGAACTCGTGTTATATTTTTCTTACACATACAGTGAAACTTCAGTTATAAGTTTTTCGAGGAGTTGCGTCAAATACGGCGTATAAGTGTGAATAACGTCGAAGTGAAATAGAGTATGTATCTGAAACTCTTTAACATTTCAGATGACGATCAGTGCATAGCTCGCAATGTTGTTTAATAGTAGTACCTCTATTCTGTTAATCTTTTTTTTTTCAATTGACAATTTCATTGTGTATAGTTAAATAATGAGCCAACGGAATTTTTCGAGCCCATGCGTGAACTAACAGACTATCGTAAACAAAACATGAAAGCGCAGTCCAGAGCAGTCACGTGACACTTTCCCCGACGAGAGAATATCACGTATGATTAACATGTAACCGAAAAAATAAAAGCGCGAATTTATGCAGGGGAATAAAATTGATAACGTATAAGTGCGGAAAACGTATAAGCGGGAAACCTACAACTGAAACTTTACAACCATCTTTATGAATGGAATCCGCCATGGCTAAAGAAATTTTACCTATAAGTGATTAAAACGTATATGTGAGAAACTTATAAACGAGGTTTCACTGTTTTCATAATTACGTCGCTTGCGTATGATTAAAAAATGTAACATGACAAAATTTTGAGTACCGGGACTAGTTCTTACGAAGTCTTCTCACAGCTGCATTTCTTCAACCTCAATTATACGATCGGTTTTCCAAGAAAGTAAATTACTTTTTTGATGCATTTAATATCGCGTCTACTGTTATTCACTTTCGGAGTTAATTCAAGGGTCTATGGTTTGAAGCTCTACCTTACCAATCGAAGACTTCAGAGCACCCACGTCACTGTCATGCGTATCGTGGCGTCACAGTAATTACTGAAATTCCCGTTGATCGCGCTGGTACACGCAACCATAGTGCGCCAGCGCTCGCTAAAGCGCGAAGCACAGCTGATTATCGACTATGCCCGTGGGTGTATGCGTGAGTGTGTGTTTACATGGTCACATTCGAAGAACTCGCGGCGCGCTTACCATATGGAAACGAACGTTTCCTTATGATTTATCTGTTTTCGGTGTAACAAAAATGCTCGCGCAGGCTCTTATTCTCAACAGTGAATGAAAGTAATTCGATTCTCGTCCAACGAGCACATATAGGATTATTCAAAATGGACAGGTACACGTAGAACTTTAATAATGTGTTATCGTCGCGAGTGAGATGCCGCGTCATAGACACAAAAGAAGGAAGATATTTCGCTTACCTTTTCTTTGATCTTGCTACTCCTTTTCTTGCCAGATTGTTTCCGATCTACTTCGTTCGAAGTTGACAGCTGTGCGAAGGGTGGTTGCTCGGCATTTTTGAAACCAAACGCGTACACGATTATCGCGCATACTATCACGATTCCAACGGGGATGGAGTATTGAAATTGTTGCAGCAACAGGCTCACATCCATGCTTGATAGATTCAGGGTTTCCTGTTTTTCCCGCTCACTTTGTCGCCGTCTCTCTCCCTCTCCCGGGTTCAATCTCGATAGTCTAGTATCAGTTTTATTTGTTTCAATAATTTCGTTCAGTTCAGTTACGCGGCTGTAGGTATAAAGTCGTCGAATAACGTTTCAACAATCCGTGGGAAAGAGACGGAGCGAGGAACAGCTCGTAGCGACACATACATATACGAAAATAATAAATTTCTCCTTCGAGAACGGAAAAAATAGATGCAACGCGTACACACCGAACGCGCGTAGAAACGAGGAGAAAATGAAGAAAAAAAACTTTTCGAAGGTACACGAGAGGAAGTGTGTTGTGGCAGCTCTCGCAAGAGACGGGCAACGCGATCACGCAGCAGCGCGGATGAACAACAAGGAATCGGGTGGGGATAAGATCACTCCGAATGAGAGACACGGTTATACCTTGAAAACACCATTGTCCACCTGGTGACGGAATAAGGTACTAAAGGACTGCCAGGCGGGCGCCGACCCCGGATGACGCGGCTGATGACACAACGCCACTACGCGAATCAACATAACAGTTTTACGGCTTGAAATTTTTGCGTTTCCGGTCCTTTCGCGGAGCACTCGTTTAAAATGTAAATCGTATTGTTTCAAATACGTTACGCTTGTCGAGGTGAATCATCCTGAGATTATCGTGACGTTGGCAGTTTGCATTGAAACGTGTCCGATACGTTACTGATATTGAGATTTGGGTCTCAAAACTACGGATATCGATCGATACATATACAGTGGAACCTCGTTTATGCGATTCTCGCTTATACGTTTCAATCACTTATGCGTAAAATTCTTCTAGCCCCGGCGGATTCCATTCATAATGATAGTTGTGTAGTTTCAGCTCTACGTTTCCCACTTATACGTCATCAATTTTATTCTCCTACGTGAATTCACGGTTTGTTTTTTTTTCAATTATACGTTAATCACACGTGATGTTCTCTCGCCGAGGAAAGTGTCACGTGACTCCTCTGGACTGCGTTTTCACGTTTTGTTTACGGTCAGTCGAGGTAGTCCGTGCAAGGGCTCGAAAAATTCCGTTTGCTCATTATTCGGTTATCAACAATGAAAATGTCAATTGGAAAACAAAGATTAACCCATCAAACACCATTGGGAATTATGCACTGATCGTCATCTGAAATGTTAAAGAGTTTCAGATACATATTGTATTTCACTTCGACGTTGTTCTCACTTATACGTCACATTTGACGTACTCCTTGAAAAACGTATATCTGAAGTTTCACTGTAGCCTTAAAACAGTGAATAAATCCAATAAATATTATCATTCAAAATAATAAATCATCAATGAAAGTGGATTATTAGAAGTTTCAGAATTGCTATCGATATTTTATTCCGCACGTTTCTGCTATTAAATTTCAATATTATTTCAAAGAACAGATCTAAGATCGCAACTCTAAACACAATTTTGCGCGATCGCTACGCTCGCTTTTCATTCTTTTGTATTTTCGTACTTCTCGATAAGGCGTGAGACTTAAAGGGGTGCGATTTTTTCATTTACCAACTTTTCCACGTTGGATCCATCCTTCATCTCCAAAATGCTACCTCAACGATGTCGATTTGTTTATTTTTGGATATTACAATTTTGAAAATACGTAGGACGTATGTACCCCACCAACCTTTAAAGGGTTAATGGGGTTTGATATTTTTAGAATGTTTTTTAAATATTTATAGTGCATTTACACTATTTACATGAATGTTGTTGCTGTACGAAGTGAATTTAGGTCTTCGCTGCTTTAGCGAACTGAACGACCATCGGTTTATCCTTAAGTATATAACCGTTCGTCTCGTTCAGTGCTAATTGTGCTTGTCCAATATTTTGTAATGTAACAAAAGCTTGACCTTTCATTCGTCCTTCTTGCATGAGGCGTACGTTATACCTGAAAATCATCGCTCTTTATAGTCAATGAAAATCGAAAATGCTTTCCCATCCAGTGCATACCGGATCGTTTCGACCCATAACTTTTTTTCGCGTACTAATTTTTCAACGCATGCCCCACTTTGAGCGAACGTTTTGGCATTTAATTTTCGTATTTGTCAAAAAATAAATGTAGGCTCATAAAACATGAATAATTTACAAAAAAAAAACGTCTGTACACAAAAAAAGGCAAGAAATGCATATTTATCGAAATACAACAATTTGAAAAACGTTATGGGTCAGATTGACTCGGTATGCACTTATAGGTTAGCGGCGGAAGTGTGCACTCGAAGGGCTAAAACATTGAATAGTGTAGCTAACTTACTGAGACTCTGAGTTTTCGAGTCTTTCGTTAATGTAACGACGATAAATGAAGTGTAAATCCTTCAATTCGACCTGCTTCGAAAGATTTTTAATGTACAAACGACAGGATGGTTTTCCAGGATGGTAGTTTTTGAAAACCGGTAGTAATCGTTGATCTATAATGAAAAATAAGTATTTAGATATAATAAAAAGATGTTTCAAAGTTCTTAAGAAATCGCATGGAAAAACGTTAATTTCAAAAAAAAAATAAGAACCATTGCTGGATATTTTGTTCGCCTCCAATTCCCCCGTCGTTATGCAATCTCTATCAGATTCCTTTTTATTCGATTCGCCGTTAACTGCCTCCTTTTCAAGTTGATCCTTCTTAGCTGGAAACATCAAACCAAAGCCACTCTCGACTTCGAGGTTCGAATGTTCTTTTGTTTCCAACAATCTTGTTCCAGTGTCCAATTTTTCCACTGGTTTCAATTCAATTTTACGCAATTTCGTCTCGCCGCGGAGGACCGATTCAAACATCTCCTCGGGTCTTATAACTCTGCTCGTACCGCTAGTCACGTTTTGTTTCGTTGGATTCGCGAATTTTGGAATTTTTAAACGTTTTTTCGTCTGAGCTTTGTTACGTTTTACCGCAACGTTAGCGAGAGGGTTCGTGTTGTCCTGATCGTCCGATTCCATTTCCGATTCTTCTTCATCCTCATCGACCAACATTGTCTCATCGTGCACGTCGTTAACCCTGCCAAAGATTTCACGATACTTCTCAACATCGTACGCCTCTTGCAACATCGGAAACTCCTCGTCGAGCTCTTCAAAGGGAGGTGGAAGATTCATCTTGTTCATCAAATGTAATACCTGTAATTGAGAATTCTTCACTGAGAAAACGTTGCTTCGGCAAACCTGTTGACCTTCGAAATATTCCGAAACATGAAGAAATTACTTTTCTAGAAGATCTCTAGTTATGTGCGCGAAATATTTTTCGTCAGGCTCTACATTCGGTAGTTTTTGAACTCACCGTGTTACGTCAATGACGCATTAACCGTGCGAATAATCACTCTGAGTAACGTTACAAAAATATTTCAAAATATGCCAAAATTTCTTAAAAGGTTGCAGATAAAAATGCTAAAGATGCTAGTATTTAACTATGTAGTTAAATAAATCCGTTAAAATGTATGAAAGGAAGTTCTTATTCTTTAGCACCAGACGGGGGACATGTGCTGTCCCGATCTGGAAAATGTTTAATATTACGGCTGAAAAAAGATATCTCCCAGTTACTAAAAAGTATCTAGGACAGAAAATCTTAGATGAAATCCTAGAAAAGCTTATGAAGCTTGTGAAAATCATTCTTGTTCATGTTGCGCTATTACAGGGACGTTTATGCGTCTCCAAGATCTTAAACTTTTAAGCATGAAAGTTGTTTTATCGAATAACCGCAAGAAGCAGAAATAGCTGATCCCGGCAATGGGGTTCATTTGGACTGAATTTTAATAGTTAAAAAAAACATTCGCGAAGTATTGAAAAGAGCCAGGCAAATTGAAAACTTTTGTGTATTGCTTTGATTTAATTTGTAAAGCTTTCTCCATGTGAAAACCACGTTTTAAACTCACTTTCTTTGCACTGACAAGTGTACGAGCCACATAAAAAGATACATTAACATTTTGAAGCTTCAAGAATTCTTTCAAGCATCCGAAAGTAGTAATTACTGAAAATTTATGAATTATTATACGTTGTGAACGATAATGGCATTACTACTAATAAAAATAGAATAAACAGTCTACAATGAAAGGTTATAGAAAGTAGAGGTACTGCCTGGCAGAATGCTTGCAAACCTGTGTATAAAAAGCAGGTTCCTTAATGAGTTGTATCGCAATTCTCAAAAGTGTATTTTTGGTCGGTAGAGAATATCTGTACCACACGTTGGGATGAGGAGGTTGAGTAAAGGTTTCGTTGCACATCCAACCGTTTAGTTTCTTTAAGAAGCTGCGAAAGTGTTTTCCCTCTACGGCGTGTTTATCACCAATGCCGGTGAAAGTGCCGGCTACTTCGTCACGATTTTCATTCTCCAATGATTCGTCGGACAATGGCCTTTTGGCAAATTCCACCGAAAGATAACGGCCGTTGATCTCCAACTGATGCAGCCGTAAAAAAGCATCCATGGCTGCTTCTTTGGTTGAAAATTTTGCAAATGTGGTAGTATACGTAGCTGACCGTCTAACTGTTCTTGTTTTTATTGCACCATATTTTTTGAATAATTGTTCGCGTCGCTCGTCCGACAAATGAGAAGGTAAATGCAATATTCTGAGTGTATCGGAAGCCTGTGAAAAAAAGACAGTATCTAGGCATTTGAGAAAGTACGCATTGTATTTTTCGTTCAGGTTAAGTACTGTTGAAAACGCAGAAGTAAAAAAGTACCATTTTAAACGTGGTGCTCGCGCCTTTATGAATTAGTTGATAACAAAAAATGCCTCTCTGCCATACATTTGTAACGTTGACAATTTCACAAAAATTTTTGAATGACGGAAAGTAGAAAGTAAACAGGACAAACACGCATCAGGCGTACGCTCAATTCGTGAAGGCTGGAGGGGAGAAGGAGTAACTAGGCATTCAAAACATGAAGCATGGCGACTGGAGGCGCGGAGTCCGAACTCCTATGGAAAAGCTTGAAAGAAAGTGGCTACACAAACCTGTATAAACAGGGATGGAGCCACTGTCGTTGAGACCTCGTGAAGTGAGCCCCCTTTAACTAAGGATACATGAGAAGTGAGCCGTGTATGAGTATATGAGTGGTACTGTCCGTGTACGGTATATGAGTAGTGCGGCGTATTGTATGGCAAACTGCTCGCGTACCAGAACCGTAGTGGTACAGTGCGATTAACGTACGCTCCCGGTACCGATATAGCGAACCTATTGTGAACACAGCTAAATGTGCACAAAGTTAAAAACATTGAATCGTGGAAAAACAGTTTTGAAATTGGCGATCGGGCGCGCCGTGCGGTGTCTAGTTTTTATGCTCAGTGATGTAACTTTAACAATTTTTGGAATTTTACAAACCTCTAAAGCTTGAAATATTCTAAACAGTTCAGAAAAATTGAATAAAAAATAATGAAATCACACATTTGGAAAGTTTTCACGTATATAAGGCCTTAAATTACGGAATAACAGGTTATGCTTTCACCATAAAAACAACGCTTGCCGTAACCAACGACACGAATATCTCTTTAATCCTGAAATCACCACCGTCATTAAAATTCTATAGAGTTACTAGACCTGGTTTCGTGTAGTGAAAACTTGAGATCGGGAATACTGCGTGGCAGATGGCGGTAGCGGTAGGCCGCGTCCGGCATCCACACGACGTTCGCGACGTTGGCATTCTACATTTTGACCCCTGGATATGTTGCGTCTCGATGTATTGCTTTTCGCTGTACAAGGTATTACGCGTACTAAACATTCTCATTTTTCTTCAAATCTATACTTGTATGTTTCGAATTGCAGACAATCTGAATATACATTTTCGAATGAATGAGCTCTAAAATAAATAATGGTTCGATTTATAGTCACTCGATTTTTTATCAGTCGATGCATAAAATTTCGAAAAATGTAACCTCCGTTATTCCGTAAGTTCAGAATGCTGTCGTTTCGCCATTGTAGTCGGTCTACATTTGTCCGTTCGATATTTTTTCCCGCACTCGCGACAAATAGTCAAATAGTGTAGAAACGAATAGTTGAATAGAGTTACTCATATGAATCGAATACATCTGGAAATTCGGTAATAATGACACCTTTATTTTTCAGGAGATAGGATGATAAAGCGCAAAATAAATACGCTTTTTCTTTCCATTGTAGAGACATGCGATTAAAAAAGTATTTTGATGCATTACGATCGAAATTCGTTAATGACGGATCTTCTCTTATCGAATTCTCGACATCAAACAATTGTACAATGCAAATAGATAACGCAGGATTGTTAAACCATAACCACGATCCGTATAAAACATTGCAAATTTTCGGATTTTAGTCCCCATCTAATGCAGATATAAGTAATAATTTTTTTTTTTTAAATCGTAAGATGGGAGGGAAGAATAGGTTATGTTTAGGTGCCCTCGATTTTTTTCGTACCAACTTCATAATTTGTAAGCATTTCGAATCATGAGGTCGAAGTACGCATCGTGATCGATACTGGCGCTGATTGCACTATAGTAATTCATAAACTCTTCCTCGGTGACCTGAAATAAAAGTTACTTCGAATTACCATGAAAGTGCATAGTTTACAGGTTATGTTTCACGATCGCTTGTTTTTTTGTTTTGTTGTTGTTTTTTTTTATCGCGCATGAAAATTTAGCCTAGTACGAAGTTGATACGGGGCTTTACGAGAAGTTCAAGTAGATAATTTTATCGACTACGGCTAACCGATCGCAACTGGGCGACTTACAATTCCATCTTTCGTATTATCTTGTTCGAAGTTTCCTAGAAACTTCTGCATTATGTTTTCTTCAGTTTCTTCTCCGCTGATGTAACGGGGGTGACATTTGACGTTGTATACACCTTTCAAATCGTCCACGGTGATTTCTCCGTCGCCGGTTTTATCTAGTTTTTCGAAAGCCTGCAGTACAATTTTTTTTCGATTCTCAGTCATGGGTGGCTGCGAATAAAAATTTTTTAATAGGATTATACTTTTACGATGACAAAACAGTACGGCATAGTATTTTTAAAGAATTAACATAGAGATAAATGTTTATTGTTTTTACACCGCGAAAATTCAAATTTTGGTCGCTTGTGGAATATGTCGTCTAGTGCTAGAAAATTAAATCATACATAGGGTAATTTTTTTTATATCGGCTACAGTTTCTACAGGCTTACTCGTACTGCCGTTACGAACTCGGTGAGATCGATACCACCGCTCCCATCAGCATCCAATTGATCAAAGACTTCAGTAATCTCGTCCTCGGTTATTTCAAATCCAATTTCCGCGAGACCTTGAGCTAGCTCCTCTCGGCTCAACTGTTTGTTGTCATCATCATCCATGCGTCGAAAAACCCTGAGTAGTAGTTCAGTAGTTCAGAGTTTATTCTCAGATTGAAAAAACCTTGCCAAACAAGGATCGTTTCATTTGGAGAGAGAAAAGAACGAAATACTCAAGATCACGGGTCATTGCGATCTTGGGTGTATCTGCTAAGGTCACGTGAAGGTTACATAACAAATATTTATTGCGAGCATTTACTGTTCGATTGAACGTGTCCGATGAAAAAAGATTCAGCGTGACCTTGAATGTAACAGCCTCGACCTTTTTGACCCTTTGACCTTGAGCCAAATTCTCAAGGTCACGTGAATGTCAAACCAAAAATATGGGTCTCGAAGTTGGCTCTAACGAGTAAAAACCCGTTGAGGTGAAATGTACAAATTTCGTTTTGACCTTCATATGACCTTGGCCATATCTGAATTAAACCTTCCATCTTTATGCTCTCTTGACACGGGTCCGCTGAAAAAATAGATTGCAAATGGTACGAGCGAATGAGCGTCGGAACAATGCATTTGGAAGTAAAGCCAAAGTAAAATCGTTGATACCACGGACCTAGCCAGACCGAGAATACCGGTAGCACCACGTGCTAGACAAAGCAAACGCAGCTTTTCTATAATATCCGTGGTCCCATTCAAGGCCCGTTGCGCTTTATTGATCATCTCTACCTCCTGTCTCGTGGTCGCGCTTTGCGGTCTGTTGAACATTGTATCTGGAAATAAAAGGTGCGTCATAATCGTTTCGTATTCGGTTGATCCGAAGAACCGTGGAATTTCCGCTTGCGTGGTATCAGATTAACGGCAGCAATAGAATATAACGGGTAAACGATTACACCAAAAATATCTTTCAAATAAAAAACGATTAATGGAAAAGGATGAGGATGTCGACATAACCTCCGAAATTGTTGTATAGATGACGATTTTAGTGGTCTCGGGAGAAAAAAATACATCTAGATTTAATGCATTCGTGTATGCAGACTTTCGTTCCCTCTAATAATCATTGAACCCTGAAAAAATCACTGTTCGAAATGTTTGGTCGAGAAGAGTGGACATCGGAATCCAAGCTTGTAATTTTAGGACGTCCTCTAGTTTCCGGCACGAAAGAATCGTTTTTTCTCGTATTTATTCCATGTTTCATTAACAATATACCATACATGGATAAAAATAATACACGTTCATGTTTCACAAGATCAAACGTAACTGAGCAATTAAGACTTCTTCGGGTCTCTGTTAAGGAATCGTCTCAGTGTGATCTTTCGAAAAATCACTGATATTCGCGATTTTTTTTAAAAATGTTGTAATAAACTAATCGGTCCGGTTTTATTTTTATAAATAAATACATTTATTCCGAATCCAAAATGATTTTTTTTACGTTCATTTATTTAGAATATAATAATTTAAAAAATTGTTGAAACGACACGTTAAAAAAAAGGTCCTGTACGATGTCCACGATTGCAGCCGCAATTTTGAAGTGAAACAAAAATTTCCTACAGATTATCAATCTGTCGGAAAGTCGCTATCGCGTTATGGAGATTTTTTTTTGAAATTTGACAAAATGGCAGCGGTTCGAACAAAAAGTATCGAATTTTGCCCTTTTTCGCCAGTTTTTCGTAAACAAAATAAGAACGTTAAAAAAACGCTTTCATAGCGCGATAAAGAATGACGCTAAAAATGTTTTCTCACAATTGGAAATAGACATCTTCAAAACTCTTTCTTTGAGAGTGGACACCGTTTTTAAAAATACCATACCGAGAAAAACGCGTTTAAAGATTGTAGTCCCGCTTTCTACAAGAAAGCGAACGTAATAATTTGAATTTCGATTTAAAAATTTGAAATAATGCTTAGAACAGTGCATACTATACGATAATGTAAAAAAAAACGATTTTTTGGAAATTTCACACTGAAACGGTCTCTTAAAATAAAAGATAAATATTTGAAAAATGTAATTGATACAGATGCTAACGAATGAGTTTTCACAGAGTGCTGACACAGAAGTAATTTGACAAAGTAATGTTCTAATCGGCATTGTTTATCTCTGGGTTTTTTCTGATGTAACAAATAAGAACCGTTTCAAGTGCAATATAGCGTTAAAACAAAGAGCATTAACAATCAGCATGATTAGAACGTTTCAATAAAAAGAAAGTATGGTCGGACACATTTACCCATGAAATAATAAGCCTTGCATGATTGTACATAATTCTACATGAAAGATAAAGTACTGAGAATCGATCTCGTCGGCGACCTCGATAAATAGGAGACACGTTACGTTGCGTATTTCCGTTCGATTCTTTGCTTCATATATTCTAGAAGTATACAGGAAGCAGGTCAAGTGCGTTAACATTAAAGTATTATTATTTGGATCTTACGGTATGTAAAAATAAGTAGAATAATTCGTTGATACCCAATATTGAAAAGTTTACGAATCGATGTATCGGTACTATTTTTTTAATTACACAAGATGAGCATGACAAAACTCTAATTCCAAAGCTCATTTTTAAATACTTCTGAAACACGTATACAATTGTGCTAAAAAATACTTCTTGAATTATTCAATAATCATGCCAAGATTTCTTGCAAAACTTTTCTATATTCCTTCCAACGCTCGGCGTGAATTTTTCTCAAAACGCGAACATTTTTTTTTGTTTTATCGTTTAAAATTGTTCTAACGTTTCAAATTTAGTCTAAAAGCGCCTTTGAAATGGCTTTAAACCCCTTTTACGATTCGTCCGTAAACTCTTCTATACACATTCCTACGAAAAATCTAACCATAATTCATACATTCCATAATTCCATAATCCATAATTCCATAATCCATAATTCCATAATCCATAATTCCATAATCCATAATTCCATAATCCATAATTCCATAATCCATAATT